>JAQMYJ010000036.1:5619357-5647494 GCA_030014305.1 Clarias laeviceps | reverse complement strand
ATTGGATATGTTAAGTTTGAAGGAAAAAACTTATGTACACACACACTGTGTCTGTGTGTGTGTGTGTGTGTGTGTGTGTGTGTGTGTGTGTGTGTGTTCTCTATGGCCTAGGGAGAAATACACAATGGCTTGCTACTGCGCGAATCAGAGAAAGCAAGAAGATGAGAAGGGAAAAAAAAGAAGAAAAAAAAAACGCTACAGTGAGGAAAATTAGGAAATGGGTTTCTAGAAAATGAACGAAAGAATCAAATGCCTGGTTAAGCGGCTACATCTCTGTCCTTAATTGCATGATTATATGCTTTAGTAGATTCCGGAACAAAACATTTTTATTTTCCTTCTCTTGATTTTGCTATGAATGATTGAATGAATGAAAGACAAGACAAAAAAAATAAAGTATATTGAAGAGCCATGTACTGCATATACAAGGAATTTAGTGTATTATTCAACTTTCTGATTTTATCAGTTGTATGATAAGAGTATGTGTGATGAGATCTGAACGGATCAGATCTGTGAATTAAAGTTAGCTATAGATGTATTTTTAATGCAATACTACTAATAAGAATAATAAAAAAATCAATTCTGAATTCTAACTTTAGATTTTCTTATTCAAAAGGATTCATTTTTTTTGTTTGTTTGTTTTTAAATAGAAACATTTTAAACATATCCAACATAATGCACCAGGTGAGAGTAAAACTAGGAAGCAGAGTGTAGTCAGATGAATTCATGAATTAGCGTTTATTTATTTTTTCTTTCTTTTTTTTTTTTCCAAGAGGGAGTTAATATGGGTCAATTAATATGCAAATCTCCCGGCAGATGCTCGGTGGCTCTCAGCGTGCGATCAGTCCTGTCGGTCACTGGCTGTTCAAACAGTTTCACCACTAAAGCAACACCAGGTTCCCCTCACTGATGCAAAGCCGCACAAACCCTTCCTCTTTTTCTTCCCACTTAACCAAAACTGCTTGATCGTCTCGATGTAAAATCGGTTCTTCTTCTTGTTCTTCTTGTTCTTCTTTTTTTAACTTAAAAAAATAGCTTCTCTTCAAAACTTCTCCGTTGTCAATTTTTTACATCCTTTCCCGTCTTTACTCACTTAAGAAAATCTTTTTAAAAAATGGAACTTGAAACAAACAACAACAAAAAAATAAAAAACTAAGAATAAATAAAACCAAGCTTGAAAGCAGAGCGAAAGGCAGAAATGTAAGCTAAAAGGAAGCAGCTCGGTCTGTGTCGAGATTAGGTTTCTCCCTCTGTGCCGCTGCCAGAGGTGCTTGTTGGGTATTTTCTATCAGCTAACAGCTACATGTGGGCCAAGTCAGGCACCTCGGAGTGGGATCTAAATGGAGGTTTGTGAGCAGAAGACAGGTTGTTCATGAAATATTCATGCTAGGAATAGTACTTTCCATCCATGCATCCGTCCGTCCAACCGTCTCTCCATCCCTGTATCCATCCATCCATCCATCCATCGACAACCCACCCACTCCCACACCTCTTCCTCTCCTCTAATCTTCCCCTCCTCTCCTTCTGCCCTGAGAGTAAACGCATGGCCGCATGAACCTGAGCTCTGTGGGAACATGCCAAAAAAAAAAAATGGAAATAAAAAAATGAAGAAGTTCAATCTACGCCTTCGGGCGTTGTGTTGTGCACGCAAAACATTTTATTTATTTATTTATTTATTTTTTCATTTGTAACGTTTTACACTTCGGCACTTCGCAGGGCTCTCCTGAGGTGCCTCGGAAATAGTCGTGTTTTTAATAATCGCCGCGAATAACGACGGTCGAGCGAGAGGAGATCGAGCGAGAGAGAAAGAAAGAGAAAGAGAGAGAGAGAGACTGAGCTCTCGGCCATGTGATGAGAGGAAAAAGATGTTCACTGGTTTTGGGTTGGGCAGCAAGTGCCTCAATTATAGATATCCAACTCCATAGATGACGCACAGGAGAGAGGAAAAAACTGAGACGAGAGCTTCGCCCAAGTCATAGAGCTGTCTGGGTTTTTTTTTTTTTCTGCCATGCTTTTTAAACACCACCTTTTATTCATCTTCTCTTTAGAAGTCATTAGGGCTTGATTTGCCTCTGTCTTTAATAGCACTGACGAAAAGAAGAAAAAACAAAGGAGCAGGACGCTCAGGACGCACTCGGACGTGCAACTGTCAGATACACACCCTGTTAGCTTTCCATCATCTCTACAGCATCCTCAATAACATCAATAACACTCTGCTTCAAATGGCTCCCAATAGGGCACGAGCGTGTGTGTGTGTGTGTGTGTGTGTGTGCAAACATACTGTATATCAGTATTAACACATCCTCCTGTATCAATATTAATGCAAACGTGTCTGACTGGTTATGATCCGTATTATGTTATATTACCTCCCTTTAACTGCTGTGTGTGTGTGTGTGTGTGTGTGTGTGTGTGTGTGGGTAGTGTCATGGTAAGAGGAGGAGGGGGTGAGGGGAAGCGCCCAGCTTTAAGCACATGCAAATTCGAAGGCATGTAATCAGGGCAAAATTAATTTCGCTGCCGCTGATTAGAAGCATTAATTAATCCGTCGGAGGTGCAGACCTAATCTAAGGTCGCATTACACCTCCTGTAAGATTAATTAGGACGTTACAATAACATACGGCGCTGCCGGTGCAGATTAGAGTAAACCCTGTTTCTTTGAGCCGAATTACTTTAACAATTAGGGAAGTCGTCCGGTGGTCGCCTGGAAGACTGCAGTGATTCATGTTTAAATTATTTTACACCTGATCTTGTTTCATGGTCATTTCCCTCGTACTGGTTTATCGAGTCCGATTCTCCCAAACACACGTGAAGGCATACGTCTGTGATGCTTTGGGAAAATAAGGACTTTTTAAGCAACAACTCCTCCAGTTACCAGCTGGCAGTGTAGGTGGAAACCTTCTAAAGAGGTCACTTTGTGTGTTGGTGTGCATGTGTGTGTGTGTGTGTGTGTGTGTGTGCGTGTGAGTGAATGGGGACATCCCACCAAAGAGAAACAGAGCCCCCTTCAATCAGAGCAGCTCTTTGTGATGTTAATAAGGAAGTAAAACACATCTGTTCAGCACTCCCTCCCACACACATCCTCGCGGCACATACACTTGCGTCCGCAGCAACGTCACCTGAATAGCATCCCCTGCCAGGTAATGCACAAGAGAAGGCCTCTGTTCTGGCCTTTATGTTCCCTTCCTGCCACCCCTACGACCTCGAGTCCTGCCCTTTGCCCATAAAACCACAGGGGGGGAAATGAACCCGGAGTGCATCAGGGTTCTCTATTGCGTCCTTTTTTTTTTTTCACTGCGAAGCTGTTAAGGCAGATGAGACTTCAGCTGTTGTCTAAGGAGAGACGATGGAAAACTACCCTTCATTAAAATCCAACTGACTGTTTTATAAAGGCATCTTTTAAGGTAACCGACTTCACTCTAAACAGATGCTGTATACATCTGGAAGCATGCATTTTATTTATTAATAGCTTTGTTATTAGCGAGAGACTGGAACATCTGGAGGAGATCTCTGCCTCACTGCAGGAGGGAGAGGATTAAAAGGACGCCAGAGAGTGAGAAAGTGAGTGAGTGTGGGTTTGTGTGTGTGTGCGTGTGTGTGTGTTACTGTTTACAGGAACACACCTGGGGTAAGGCAAGGTGATAATTAGCTAAAGTGGATAATTAGAATGTAGATTACTGTAATCAAAAGGTACTTTAGTGCTTACAGCTGACTCCCCGCGCTCTTTTAGCAATCTTCAGAACCGGAGTGTATTCACACACACTCTCGCTCTTTTACAAACCTGTACGAGTAAAAAAAAAAAAAAAAGTTTCTCTCTGTAATAAACATTTTTAATGGTGAATTTTATACGTAAATCTTTTAATTTTTCTATCGTGGTTAAACACACACACACACACACACACACAACGAGGCAACGAGCGTCTTCTTGGCACAGGGAATATTACAATTCAGACTTCACAAGGGGATAGAGTAAATATTGAGGAGGCCATTGTTCCTCCACTTCCTCCGCTCCCGGAGGAGGACTCATCCCTCGCTGCCTCATGGGAGCACGCGCCGATCACATTAGCGGCTCAAACGGAAGTCGTATTCATTCATTCGGAGCTAAGCGCTCTCCCTGAACAAGGGAAGGCCTACTGTAGGTTCAAAACCAAAGCTTTCTGTACTTGGGGATTATCAGGAAACAGGACTGGGTGTGGCAGAGAGACTATACTGGTTTCTACTAGTCTATTCCGTGGCGTTACAATCCGACTGTCAGAATAAATGTGCATCTTTGAGCCTTCGATCTTGCGAGGAAACTCTACATGAAATACATTTTTATCAAAAAAAAAATTATCACCTGAACAGCATAAAAAATTTGGGATACAGTAAGTCCCCTACATATGAACATTCAGATCTGAAGATACGAACATGTATTCGCGCATGCTTAATGGTGGAAGTTACATCACATGTCTGCCATACCTTGTCATGTGTGTGCCACGCATGATCTCCAAGTGCAGTAAAAGCCCAGGATCTCCGGAAGCAAGCGTAAAAGCAGCGGCGATGAAGCTAGTACTTCTAAAAAGTGCCAAGCAATATCGATGGAGACAAAAGTGAAAATAATTGAGTGAATGGTGGGAGATGAAAAGGTGGTTCTTTAAACGTGAATCGTTCAACCATCGGCACGATTCTAAAGAATAAGCAGAAGATCATGGAACATGTTAGTTTTATACTGTGTACTGTATATCCAATTGCGTTAGTATCCTAGTACAGTACATAGACAATATTTGTTGGACTTACGAACAAATTGGACGAATGGGAATTGTTTGTATGTCGAGGACTTACTAAATATACAGTATATATATATATATATATATATATATATATATATATATATATAAGACATTAATCAAACAGAGAATCAACTTTTTTTTTCTTTTTTCACAGTGTATGCTTATATTTCTTTCACTACCCGCACATTTTTTGTGATCATTTCTGCTGCTCGTGTAAACATTCGCCGCTGCTATATTTTTTGGAGACAAAGGACAAAAAATAACACGAGGTCTGAGCAGAGGTCATCTCAAACTAGTAGAGCTCTGACCGTCTCCGAGAATGCCATGGAAAGAGAAACCTAGACCGATTGCCAAAAAAAAATGTTTTCTGAAAACACAAAAGCCTGTGAAACTGTCTGTTTTAGGGAGCGTTGCCATCGGTGCACGTGCCAAGAAAAACCTACTGTCTCGAAACATACTATTTAAACAATAGTCAAGGGCCTGTGGTTCATATCCTCCCTGAGGTTGCCTTCTCCATTTTTAAGCCCTCGGTTGCAAGGCTGTTAGCTCGACGCTTTATTTAAAAGTTCACCTACGTGCTAATTTTTGTTCAAAATAAAAAAAAATAATAATAAAAAAAAATCAAACAGGAAAATGACCTGACACATTCGAAGCCACTGTAGAAAAAAACAAAAACTGTTTTTTTGCATTTTCACAAGCAGGTTGTTGGTTTTTTTTTCCTTTCGCTGTTATCAAGTTGTCTGTTATCAGCCCAGGAGGGGAATAAGGTGTGACGGGCCATGGAGGACAAGTTCCCCTTTCAGAAGTGTGAGCACTGTGACTGTGTCTGAGCAGCATGTACACAGGAGGAACTTAATCAGGCTTTAACACCTTGACACTGGCGCTTCTCAGGCGTTAACCGTAACGTCAATTGCAACAGACACACCTCTCAGACGTCTTCTGCTCTGTCCTATTCATACCCTCTCATTTAAAAAAAAATTTTTTTTTTTTTAGCTCTAACACTGGGTCATATTATTTGACAGAATAAACTACTTTAAAATTCCCATTGAGTTTATTTTCCTTCTTCGCTCCTTTTTCGAAACGCCTCGCACATACACACCCACACACATCGCTCGGCCGGATTTTTGTCTATGTTAATCAGATATTTTCCATTACCATCGAACACATTGAGAAAGAATGTACCATCTGACCAAGACGCTGTGTCACCTGATTTGCACTTCCTCCATACTAAAGGAGATGCAGAAGGGAAGTGGGCAGTTAATAGGGTTATTATTGTCTATTAACATAAAGCTGCTTTGATTCAAAATTACTCCCTTAATGCTCCATAACCACGTCATTAAATATCATGCCGCTCTCTAAAGGTTTTGTATGTCATACTATATGTATGGAAATGCATATATTGTAATTTAAATAGAATAAAGTGAATGTACAAACAGGGTTTATGCAGCAATATGACTTGGGCTATTACGTCCTATTTTCCTCAATAATAATAATAATAATGTAACTATTTTCTAAAATACAACCAATAACAGTTACATATTTTCTACCTTAGTAGTTAACACCCTTACGCTTTGTTTAAGCTTTGTCTGTTCTTGTTTTGGCTTTCAAGGCCGAGCCACTTGAAACCATTCATAAAGCATGTTTAATATTATCTACAGCATCAATGCATTTCCATTATCCAGTCTCATTCCTAATCATTATCACAAGATTTACACTTTTTTTTTTTTGTACTTGAAATCAGCCTGAAATCTTTAACACTCTGCTTTCTCCTTAAAGAAAATAATCGCAACATACGTTTTGTTCTACAATCGGAGCGCTGTACACGAGGACCTCGTTGAAACCCAGCCAAGACCGTTGCATTCCAGGCATTTCATTAGAATACACTGTAAAATAAACATTGCCATACTGACCCAAACAACAACAACAACATAACTACACACATCCACGCAGATTCGATCACACCACAAAGCATTTGCTGCGTTTGTTTTCCTACGCGTTACACAAGCCGGTGCGAGATTTAAGCAGAGAGTAAATGGCGAGGGAGAACGATGTGTGAGAGACACCGTGGTGCGAGGAAACAAGATGAAAAGGAAACACACAGTGCGGGAGAACGCAGCACGACGGACAGGCGACGTGATAAGGGAGGATACACCGAGGGGGAACACGATATAAGAGAGAAATTGGTCTGAGCGAGAAGAACGTGTTAAATAGGAACACGGTAGAAGAGAACATAATGAAAAAATGCTGACGGAGAACAGGTTGGAGGAGAATGCACAGCGAGAGAACATAGAAGAAGAGGAAATGCTGGAGGAGAACATGATATAGGAGAACATCGTGATGGAGAACATGATATGGGAGAATGTGTGATTGAACACAACACAAGAGAACATGCTGTCGGAGGTAAAGAAGAAAAAATATGAGCGAGAACACATTAATACAGGAGAACATAGAACAGGATATAGGAGAACACCGTGAATGAGAAAGCCATAAGAGAGAACACAAGAGATGCTTTAAGGGAGAACACCTCAGAAAAGATTGTTCTCAGATATAAGAGTGAACGAGGGAGAGGGAGAACATGATACAGGCGATCACAGCAAGAAAGAACACGTTGAGGAAATACAGTCAAGTGTAAAGGAGAACAGAATATTGAGTGAGAACTCAATAAGAGAGAACATCTAGAAGGAGAACATGATATAGGAGAACACCATTTGAGTAGAAGAACGTTAAAGAACACGATATCATAGAGAACTGTGAGAGAATGCTCGATTAGAATGTAAGCGAGAACGCAATATAGAGGAACACCTTAATTAGGGGAGAACATGGTACAGATAAACATAACATGAAAGAAAAAACACAGTGAGAGAATTCTTATTATGCATCATCTCTTACAGTCTCGCCTATTCATTTCCCATGTGTGACCAGATTTTCCCCGAATACCGCAGAAAATTTGAAAGCTATCTAAAAGTCAATGAAAGCAGCAGTCTGGACAAATCCATTAAACCTTATGCCATTCAGAAGGAAAAAACAAAGAAGAGCAAATTGGTCAAAACACAGCAGGAGGGTTAAAAATACAGCAAGGATGCTTTAGGTGTGTTCATTACGGTTATGTAAAGCGGGGCAAACCTGCTCACTTCATCAGAGAGGGAAATGCAAAACCCTTGAGCTGTTTGTCTCTGATAAGGCTCTTGCATGCACCGATATCACGTACCCCGTGTGTGTGTGTTTGTGTGTGTGTATGTGTGGTGCAACAGATTGTGTGGGAGTTATGTGTTGTTGAGGTATTTCTTTTCTTTATCCTTTTTTTTTTTCCCTAACTGAAACCTATCCACTCATTAGCTTTGCTCTGACACGCCGGGTAGGTGTTATTTGTGTATCGCGTTCCCTTCGTTTTCATTATGGACGTCTTCCCAGTCATCTGTTGTGGCTATTGCATTAATTCACAGCCACCTCATAGCGAGGGTGACACGGTCTAGTAAAATGTAGGCTCTCTCTCATTCTTGCTCTCTCTCTCTCTCTCTCTCTTTCTCTCCATAACAGCAAGCTGCTACACCGAAGCTGAAGACGAGCTGAACTCCGGTTTAATTGCATATGCATATACAGCACACTCGTGTAAATGTTGGCAATGATAAAGCCTATTTCAGCCCTAGCAGCCTGCTGGCTCCTCATGGGGACGCAAGGCCTACTTCCAAAAAGCATGAATTATTTATCGACCTAGGTGGGAGTGCGACCCTCTTTTCTCAACAAAAGAACGTAACATCTTTAATCTGTAATACTTCCTATTAAATTGCAAAATCCACCACCTTCACACCACCTCGGTGCACGATTTAATAACGACTTCGCTCACACACACACACACACACACACACAATCTTCTCCAGCTTGATCTTTGCCAGGTAGGTGAACGTAGCTCTAGGCCCTATGGCCCACACATCCCACTGTGCTGTATGGCAGATGCTGCCAGTTGACCTTTTGACCTTTAAGAAGATGACTGGAGGGCACTTTTTTTTTTTTGTGCGCTCCATCCCACTACAGTACGAGTCAAACCTTATTGTAAAAGTCTAATCTTCCTCGTTAGCTCAAGTCAGACTTCAAGACTTTTATCCTTAGCAAACACTTTATGGTTTGTTTACCGTGGAATTTATTCATAATCTGCCCCAGATTGTGGGTTCACCATTTTTCTTTTCCTTTTTTTGTTTGAAAGCAAAGAATGTAACGAGAAACATCTGAAATCCTGTAAATCAGCAGCTTATTCAAATGTTTTGACCAAGTATCTTAATAAGCTGCAATAATTTGTTGCAGGAATTAAAGCTTGGTCTTTCTTAGACCTTTTTCATTTTTTAACTAAAGATTTATTACAATGACGCCGATCCTAATGTAATTCCATCCCACCTAGGATATTTACAGAGTGTATTTACAGAGTGTATTCACAGAGATCGGCTGGACAAAAGATAGCGGAACGCATGTACATGTGCCTTAGCATCGAGCGAGGAAACTGGCAATGCCTCGCACCCCGACAGGTTCCTCTCTTCTTGACACGTTTAGTATTTCTTGCATGTGACAAAACAGTGGTATTCTAGTCCACCTATTTGTACATTTCCTGAGCTTCACATTTGCAGTAGTGAAACTTTCTAAGTCAGCAGTTTAAGAGCGGGTGGTCAGAATTAATCATGCAGCTTCATCAAGGCATACCGTGTGTCCTGATGCTAGCGTTTGACTGCTGAGTGCCATGTTAGACGATCACGCCGTGTAAAAGTCTCAAACCCTTCAAGCCAGACTTTGTAAACAAATTAAACGTTTGATATTGTCCAAACAGTCCAAATGTTGACAGGGTGCTCTCTTTAAGACCAAGTCTGGACAAGCTTTCCTTGTGTAGCATTTTTATTTTATTTATTATTCATATCTTTCATTTATTTTTATTTTTTCTGCTGCTGCATGGTTGCGGCATGGCTGGTTTGATCACTTTCACACCCAAGAGCCGGAGTCAGTGGTCATTAAAAGAGCATGACCATGTTTTCTCAAGATAAGGTGAACTAGCAGTGTAGGTAACTATCCTGATAAAAGGTTTGTTTTGACCACTGAACCATAAACAGTGATATGGGTCTCTCTACACCTACCCTTGAGCCTAACGAGTTAGATAAGTATGCATCATGTAGCGAAACCTAAAACCTTCACATGTTTTGTTTTTGTTTTCCTGGCGATGGAAAAGAAAAGGTATGTTTTACTAAGATAAGCTTTGATGCAATAATGTCGTGTAAAAAAACATACTTTTGTAAAAAGGCAACTAGGAAGACTACCAAGTGCACCGTTTTTCACTGTTCCACCGACTTGCCCAATGCTACAACTAAAGCTTTATAAAGATCCGACTTAAGCAACAGTCAACCATTGGTGTAAGCCGATTTGGAGCACCGAGGTATCACCATCTCATGGTGTGAATTGATTTTCAGATCAAGAGATGTCTAGCTATACCTTTACAGTGACAGATGTATGTTTCTTACATGCGACCTGAGAGAACGACCCCTGAAAACCAACCGCCCTCAGGGCTTAGCGTGGGTAATTTGTCAACCCCCCCAACCCCCGCCCCCCCGCTCCCTTCCATCCAATTCACCACCACGGATGGCAACGGTTGTCTGAGGTAAGAGGAACTGACAGGCATTCGCTCCCCAGGGCAAAACTTTCCAGTTAAGTGAAGCTGTATGCTGGAGGTAGTGGAAGGAGAAAGAGGGAGAGAGAAAGAGAGAGAGAAAAAAATCAAATCAATGACTCCTGAGTAGTCATTTGGTCTTCATTACACCCTCCCTTATGGAAGCTAAAAACCACGTTTTTTGCTCGTTCTCTTTTGCTCTGCCACCCACATACGTTTAATGGGCCTCTTAAAGTCTGTCACTTTATTGGCGAGTCATGTTATGAAAGAGGCATGACAATTGTAAATCTCCTGCCTTCCCCTTGAGAGAGAGAGAGAGAGAGAGAGACAGAGAGGTTGAAGGAAAACCCTACAGACCAACAGGACGTCACGGAGATGGAGTCCAGGTAACAACATGCAAAAAGAAATTTAGAATTCTTTATGTGAAATGATGTAACACACTATAAAACTCATTCGAGCAACATTACGTTGGTTTATATTAATTAATAATAATAAAAAAGTCAATGCCTTAAATTGTGTCTCGGATTAAGAGAAACAAGGTGAGACAATAACCTGGACAACAGCTCATTATAAATGGATCTTCTTCTCAAAGGTATAAAGTTCCAGAGAAATCATGCTTTTTTTCCCCCATCATATTAATATCAGTGAGTATTTTAATATCTAAGTACTAGAGTGCATAATAAAAACACAAGTTTTTATTTCTAAGTTCTACTGGTGATCCACTGTAATCACCAATAGGGTCTCAACCTCGCCTGGATGCGCCTAGCAAAAAGCCACGGGTTCCATCATAGGTGTGGAATGTGACGGTTCACGCTCACGGCTTTTTCCGCAAGGTCCACCGTTTGACTTACAAATCGCCATAAACTTTTCCTGTCAGCGAGGTGCATTTTGGAGTGCAGGAAGTCCCACTGGGGGGGGAGTGGAGGGGGGCGGGGGGGAGCGAGTGAGCCATTCTTGCAAACTTTTCACACTCGTATTTTATTTCCTTATAGTGTTTGGACTCAAGCCTACAACATCCAGGTGGAGACGATTTCAAGGGCGAGTGCCAGAAATCTGCTAAAGCGGCCAGAGATAGACAAGAGTAACTAAGCAAGTTCGACTCTTGGCGCTGTACTGCCATTTTTGAATCCAAATCGAAAACTTTTTTTCCACCTGCTTTTGGATCGTAAGGTTATATTCTTCACTTTCAGACAATAGCAGGAGACAGCGTGACATGAGGTTCTGAAAGAACAAGCAACAAATGTAAATGTGATGCACTTGCAAGCCACATGACAGACTACAGCTGATAAACTGCAAAAGTAATCATCCATGACTGGCATTGGCAAGGTCACAAACAAGCACATCAGCCATGTTGAACAACTTTGTTGCATCTGAAACTTCATTTGTCACTTCCTGTTTGGTCATATGATTGGTAAAAAGAGAAGTAATATCGCCTGAAGTGTAGGGTTTTTTTTTTTTTATAAAGACTTAAGTAACTGAACGACCTCAAATAGAAAAAAAACTTCTTCAGCCTATTTAAAGAATGTTTAATACATTATGCAAAAATTTACATTTGCATGATGTCCAGGTTCGTCTTTAATCCTTCCCTAAATCTTGTCAAAAAGAGAAGTATACACTTGTAGCCTTCTTTCCCAGGAAGAAACCAGCTAGGTCTACCAGAAGGCATACATTTAAATGTTAGCAAAGGCACTTTCTTTAGAAGAGGAAGGACAATCTAAAATGGAGAACCTGCCAAATAAAATGCTGACATTGATGATACTTTTTTTTTTTTTTTTCGCACTGTAGCAGTTTCCTGCTGAGAACAAAGCACCAATGAAATAACCTTCTCCAGTGGTGGTGGCTATCTACCTGGCTGTTAGCAGGGCCTTCAAATTGCTTGGTGGTAGATAGTCCAGCCAGGATAAGGCCATCATCAGGAAAGGAGGGCTGGTCAGGGCTTCCTTTAACACAGCAGGGTCTGTTAATAAACGCTCGGCCTTTTGTTCCTAGCACAGTTGGCAGGAGGCAAGCCAACAATACAGCAGCATATAATGCGCTGTCTCGAGGGATGCTAGAGGCTAGCACCGACGATCTTGCATTCAGTCTCGGTTTAAAGAAGAGGGTCACGAACTACTTTTAACATCACCTCTAAAGCCATTGTTTTTTTTTTTTTTTTTCAATCCTTCAGACAAAGTGCCTTTTGACTCTCAAGTGGGTCAGATAGACAGACAGACAATTTTCAAGGATCTGGGAAATGCTTGCTACAGGCAAAGGGTATCATTGGTGGATAGTGCATTCTCAAAATGAGTCTTATTTTTAGGCATGTCTGAGTGACAGCTATCTTGGGACTGCAACAGAGAGAGGCTTGAAGATCAAAAGGACCACAGCTGCTTGTCCTACAACTCTGGCGATCACCCGCTGCCAAGGCCTTAATTTGCTGATACAATCTGACCATTGACTCCAGTTCCCTGCTGTAGCCAGAGGCTTAAGCCACAGCAGACGCTGAAATGCGATTAAACTTATGCTACAACTTAAGTCTAGACTTCTTCTCCGCCCCATAACCGACGATGATCGACACCGGTGCTGTACGGCTCCTGGTTGCCAAGGCACTCGAGCTGGCACTTGGCTCTCGCTCTTGCGCTACAGTTGAAGGGGGAGATAAGTGACTAGTCTCAGGTGTTGTTACAGCTGTCAGACCCCCTCCCCCCCCCAACAGCACCAACAATAAAAAGAACTCCGTGGCCAGGCTGTGGTTAGGAGCATTAGGAAGTGACCTCTTGATCAAATCCAGATGATGGCTCAGAGAACTCAAGACTACGACACCTACAGAAGCTGGGACTGAAACGAAACGTCAACCCACCATAGAGGAGTCATGCTGCTCCATTTCCTCCTTTTAGCAAATCTTTACCCTTGATTCCACAGTCTTCCCGTTTTTTTGTCTGTCTTGGCTCCGTGTGTGGGCAAAGGGGAGGAATGTTGCCAAAGAGCGATGTAGACGTCAGAGAAGCCACTCATCAGACCGGTTTTGTCAATGGGCTATTAAACATTTCGCAAAATCGAGACGAGTCCCGAGCTCACCCATAACCAAAAGAAAGAAGCAGGCTGGGACCTGTGCCATCGCTGGGTCTTTTGAATCCTAGTGTGTGTCCACTCAAGGTGCCATCTAAAGCAAGTGTGTGTGTGAGGACCCTTCTCCCTCTCCCTCTCCCCTTCGCTCTTTTTCACCCTCCGTCCTTCCTCGCTCTATTAGACTCTGAGCTCCAATTAGCAATTAGATGGCGCCATTGTTGGAGAAACAATTTGTCACTTAAAACGTGACTCCTTAAGACGCTTGTGGCCTTTTTGGTCGAAAAAAGCCACCATTCGCCTGTGAGAGGCTTATTAGAGGAACCAAAACAGGGATCTTTGTGAGAAGGGCATTTTCCGTTGTTACAATTAAGAGGTGGCGTCGAGAGGCAGGGAAGAATTGTTACTTCCATCTCCAAATGCACCTCACGTTCACATGAGCCCTCTTAACACCATCACCACCGCCACTACCAGCACCGCCACCACCATCCTGTGTATGAGAGCACGCACGTGCAAACACACACTCACGGTTTTGCCGTCAGCTACATCTTCACCAGACACAAGCTTATCAGCTCGTAGCTCCCTGTATCAGCCTCTGTGGCCAAGGTGTGTAACAGTCAAGCTGAGAAGGAATGGAGAAGTAACAGTGTACGCAGACAAGTGGCTTCAAATTACAAAACTAGACTCTCGACCGTAAAAAAATAAAAGCATCAAAAGAGAGCCAAATGTTCCCTCAATGTACATTAGAAATAAATTTAAACAGGACATGAAGGGAATGGTGTAATGAATTACAGTTAGTTGTATCACACACACACACACATACACACACACACAGAGAGCAACCAGAGAAATTATATACCCAGACACTCATGCAGAGATGTTTTCTTAACAAGGCAAAAAAAAAAAACAAGGAAAAAGAGGTATCCTTGATTTTTAGTGAGAAGAATGCGAGCCCACCCACGCAACAAGGCTTGGAGCTGTGTGCTACAAAAAAATTAAAAAAAAAAAATATATATATATATATATATATATATATATAAAAGAGTATTAAAAAAAAAAAAGAAAACAGATTTTTGCACTGTAGGGAAAAGGGATTTATCCATTTCCCCATGTGCGAGGAGATATTGTTGCCTCTCTTCACAGGGGCCCGTGAAGAGCACGCAGCTTTTATTAGAACGGTTAAATATTTGCTGCTTGTGTGAGACGAGGCAAAATTTATATCCGTACTGCTTTCGTTTACGCGGGCCATATGCTTCCACCTGTTCGAAAGCTTAAACTTGCTCTCACAATTCGCACAAAAAAAGCGACAGAACGTGCTTTGTCCTGCTGTTTGGGTAGACCAGTGAAGGAGTGAAAAAATATATATATATAATAAAAAATTGCAGTCTGCATATTATAGTATGTGCCTAGATAGGGAACTACCCTGCTTTGATAAAATAAAAGAGAGATATCGCAGAGCGCTATATTAGAGACGTTTAAGTACAAACTAGAAACTACACGAAATAAAAGGGCTCGCAAGAATTACAATGAGAACGGGTTTAAATGAGAAAGCGCACGAGGACACACTCCTGAGGGTGTTATTATGCTTTCATTAGAAGCTGCGTTTCATCCAGGGAGCAATCATTTCAAGAATTAACATGAATTACACATAATTAAGCACTTACCTGTGAAGGTGGAAGATGTGTGTGTGTGTGAGAGGCAGAGAGAGACATCGGTCATCGGTGCCATGAAAGAGAATATAAAGAGAATTATGTCAGTTTATTATAAATCTGAAAAACAAAAAGCTAAAACGCACAGACTGAATATTTCACTTATACACCTAAATTAAGTTAATTTAGGAAATACAGCAACAAAAGTATACTAATAATATATCAATGCTTGCAACACATTTTTTATGAAATACTGTACAAACACGTTCATTTACACCAGATACTCTCATCCAGAATTTTATGATTATACATCTGAGCAGTTGAGGGTTAAGGGCCTCGCTCAAGGGCCCAACAGGAGCAACTGGGGTTTGATCCTGAGACCTTCCTTCCGTACCCCTTACCCCTAAAACAATATTTTAAAGTCACAAATAAAGTGTTTTAAATTGATCCTGTGTATATGTGTGTTGTATATAGTTGTGTGTCTATGGCAGATCGAGAAATCGAAAATAATTACTTTTCCTTCGATTCATTTGAATAGTATTTGTAGCCGTGGCCAGCTCCTAATGAATTACCTTCTGGTCTAGCGCACATATTTACAGCCAACATGTCTGATTTCGCTTAAACCAATTTGCATTTAACCTAGATTCCCCTTCCAGAAGGATTAATACCGCGCTTGTATTCAACATGCCAAGTTAACTATAATTGCAAGAACTGTCCACTCAGATATTTGTAAAGTTACAGTATGTACCCGAGTCCCAAATCTACAAAAAACCCGGGAAAAAAACCCTGACGTTAGTTTCATATAACGATATTCAAATGATAATCGAGTTCCCAAAAGAGAAAAACACAACACTAGGTCCTTTATAGATTTGGGATGGTATATAGAAATGTCAGTCACATCCTTTCCCGACTTCATTATATAGATTAAACGAGGCATATCCCTCTGCTCCGAGCTTTCATTCATTCTCCTGTCTGAGACGTCCAAACAAAAGGCCCTCTTAGACAAGAGGTACGACCCCAGGCGGCCCACTGGGTCACCTATTTCTGCCACGCCGTCATCTTTCCCACGCTAACCTTACGCACTCATTAACGCTCGGCCATTCGTTTCAGGTGAACTGTGTAATGAGGTGTCGTGACAGATTTGAAGAAAACTTGACTCGGCTCCCTACTTCTGGTTTACTTTATGTCTCACGCGCCTCATAGTTCCTCCTCGCATGTGAGTCGACTGTGACTCTTGTAAACAAGTCCGCACCCAAACCTCATGAGTACCTCATCTACCTTGTGGGCACACTTGTTAGACAAAAAATGACAAACCAAAGGAAACTTAAAAAAATTCTCATGCAAGAAAGCCGCCCATATCCGTTTTTGTCGGCTTGTAATATTTCGAGACACTTGAGGTCAAATCACTTCAGCAGGAAGCATCGGTGCATGCATGCTCTAAAGTCTCGTGTTAGCGGGTGCCTATTTTAGACCTTGCGCTCTCTGGTCAGGGCCCTGGTGCAGCTGACGCTCCTCCCCTCTCAGAGTGTTTCGGAGAGGACGTCAGCAGATCTTTTCATCCTTCACAGTGAGGTGCAGTTATCACATAACCTCTGGAAAAGGGTGGGCACCGAGCCCGGCCTCTAATTAAAAGGGAGAGCCTGTAAGCAAGCATATTCTCTTAAATGTTTACAGATGGATCTGGGATGACAGGTGACTGGTTGTGTGTCTGAAACCTGGCTGGGTGGCACACGAATGGTTTCATGCACAGAGAAACAACAGATAATGAAAAATGCACCAACAATGCCGAGAACTAGCATTAGGACATCGAGCAATGAACTGTGTCAAAGTGGTTTTCCACATGAAACCGTTTATGCAACGGCAATGTGATTAGGTACAACGTAAATGAACTGAAAAGAAAGAAGAAAGAAAAACATTTTTAACCCGTGATCGGGGTCACGAAAATAAAAGGGTTAAATCATTTCATAAAGACGGATTTTAAGATAAAAGTCATGCAGGACTTTGAGGAAGTTGATTAAACCACGCTGACCGATAGCTTTTGTTGGTCGCGTAAACTATTCCTTGATTCAGTTAAAACGGCTGATGGCTGGCCTCCCGCTCATTAAGGTGCCCTTACATGACACGGAGTAGAACGCACAATTCGAGCCAGCGGGCTGGAGATCTGTGCGGCCGCTGCTAAAAAAAATGAAAATAAATAAATAAATAAATGCCGGGATGCACCGCGCTGTATTTTTAGGCCGTGCATGGAAAAAAGAAAATGGCAGGACGTCTCTGTGGTTTCCCAGCGCTGGTTCGGCTGTGGGGACGGCAACCACCCGTCCTGCGGTGAAAACAACACAGACGACAGGAGCGTTTGAAGTCGAAACCCTCTTGGACGTCGATCAAAAGGTGAAACATATTAACAGGCATTGTTCGCATTCTCATATTAGGTCGTGCTAATGCGAGACAAGACTGACCTAAAGAATTTATGAGGCTTTGACAAGCTTTTACGTCTGTAGAGTTTCACAGGAACTTTAGGTAATCTCCGTCATCAATCTGGGATGGTTGAATACCACAACTAATGTACCATTGCAATTATTTCCAAACATAATGGAAGAGAACAATTCCCCCAGCCACCCCCTCCGATATTTCAGCTCCATGTGACTTTTTTTCCTGCATCTGCTCTCTTTTGCCAGAGACACCAGAGGTACGCTGACAGAAGGGAAGGAGAAAATTCCTCCTCGTCGATCGTATCTGGCTCGGGGTAATAAAGTCAGAATGAATTTTAACCCTGGCTCCCTTTGTAGTCACTTCAGCTGCTCTGTTCGGAAGAAAACAGGTCAATCATTGGGCCGGAGTAATCTCGTTACCTGTGAAATGCATGCGTGCCGGCTCCATTTGCAGGGCTCTTGTGAATCAGAGACTTAACTCGGACAAAAACAAGCTAAGTGACAAATGCGGCCACTAATCCATCATCAAATCATACTGTTACTGCCGATGTGGATTTTCTGGCTTCCTGAGCCATGCTTCATGTTCCACTAACGCATTCGAATGAGTACAAAATATTCGAAAAGTTTCATTGTGTTAAAACACACGTCGCACAAGTTTCACTGACTGTCGGAGACCCAGCACACCTTATTAGTACCCTTTACATCTGCGTGGAACAATCTGTCTCACGGGAGCTCACGACATTCTGAAGCACCTTGTCAGATGCCGCCTGACCCGCTTGCTCCGCGCGGCGCCCCCCGGGGGAGAGAGAAGAAAGAAGAACGAAACAATGACGGAAAAGGGTTGTGTGCAGCCAAGAGGAGAAACGAGGGAGGGGTGTATGTGTGTGTGTGTGTGTGTGTGTGTTCGAGTGAGTGTATGTGTGTGTGTATGTGTGACAGAGACAGAGAAAGAGAATGGGAACGCTTCAACACTAAGCCTACCGTTCTACCGTTTCCTCCCCCTCCACACACACACACACACACACACACACACACACACACACATACACACGCGCACACACTCACACATACACACACCCAGACTATTGTACACCCGGGGGCTTTGCAGATAAATGGCCGCATGTTAACCACATTTGACGTGCTGCACAAAAGGGGACACCGCGGGTCCCATGACGCAACCTGCAACAACTAACCCCCCCCCCCCCCCCAACTTCCCCCACTCTTACCTCCTCCTGCTCTACCCATCCTGAACGAGGCATGGGGAAAAAAAAAGACATTAGGTGCCGTGATTGGATGAAGCTAGGACGTCAAGTGCAAAGAGACGGGCAACAATTTGTCGCTAGGCTGTATGGGCTCTTTAGCTTCATGCCTGGCTGGACTTTTTGACCTAATGCCGAGTTGACAGGTCCCGAAAGAGATAAAGTAATGAATCACAGGACCTGTATGAGTTTTTCTTTTTCTCTCTCCTCTTTCTTGCTTGTTTATACAGCTGGATTCTTAGGATGAACCAACAATTAATAAACAAACACACGCAAAATAATAACCCTGGTCCAGTTGAAAACACTAATATTTACACAAATCTTAATGTTCGGTCACTGTTATGTTCTGATCCTGTTTACAGAAGAATGTATGAGAAAAAAGAATTTTTTTTTTATTAACATGGCTCTTACAAATCGTGATATTGTACCTGTAAGAACGCTACCTGAGACTTTCACCAACTTCGTAATGTGAAAGTGTTCGTGATATCAGGCACCAAAGTAGCCCAGTTCCTTTAGAACCCATTCAGGTACAAAACGTGACCTCTGTAACACCAGAGCATGGGAGCCAGGCACCACCCTCTCCCCTGCACCCACTTGCTCAGCCAAAAAAAAAACAAAACAAAACAAAAAAAAAAAAACAGTGGGACTTGCTTCACAGCGCCAGCGCTAACCTTTTCAGCCCCATCACGTCTTTGATGCCTGACGGCCTGTACAAAAGCACCTGCTCCATCCCTGGAGAGCTCCTCTGGTCCCCCCCTACTCCAACCCCTGCTGACCTCGCTGGCATTCCATGCCTTTGGGGGGCCCTTCCCATGGCTACCTCTCTCCCTCAGCTGCCTCCGAAGCCTCCCACGGCTCAGTCCTACACGTACCCCCAATCCCCCTCTGCCCCATAATCCCATAGTAAACACCGCGGCAGATCTGGGCGGCGTAAGGATGCACGAGACTTCTCAGCGAGCTCTGGAGAAAGGTGCTGAGCTGATAGGACGGTGATGCGTGGGAACAAGGGAGGAGGGCTACGGGCAGAACACCTCATTGAGATGCAAAGGGGTCAGTAGCAGAGTGAGAAACCTCATAAAGTGACAAAGGCTGCCACAGGTTGATGTAGAGACGTGTAAACATCCTGAGCAAGATTAAATCCTATCTATTAATGCTTTATTATGCTATATATATATTAATGTATAAGATCCAGCATGCTTACGAATGTAAAATGAGCTGCATTATTTCTTTTTCTTTACGAACAAATTCATGCATTTCTAACTCGCTTTGACGCTAAAGCGTCATATTAGTGTCTGTTAGTGTTTTAAACAAACTGCACCATCATTCTACTAAACATGTCACTTACTCAGTGTGGTTTTGGTGTCTATGTGTGTAAGTACGAATGAGGGAGGGAGAGAAAGAGAGACAGAGAGAAAGAGAGTGAGAGAAAGATATATATGCATGCAAGTGGGTGGACAGCTGTGTTCTTTTCAGATAAACTTACAATTAGAGAAGGGTTTCCCCTTTCTCCTTTAAGTCACTACTGGCATAATATGACAAGAGGCATCTCCATTACAACACATATTTCATTCACAGCGAAGGCCACAATGTGATTAGCGCTTAATGCCCATGTGAAATGCGGAGATTAAAACCGAATGATACCCCTTGAACGTGCGTGCACCTGCACAAAACACAGAAGTCGCCCCTTTCGGATCCTAACACTCCCCGGCAAATATAAGCATTAATACTTATTACCAAGTCAATACGATGTAGCTTTACACTTATTTTACATAACAAGAGTTCAGTGAATCAGAAGTGGGTGGAATCCATAAGCAATGCCTATTATTAATCGCGCTGGCCTGATTCTAGGCCGTCTTGCCATATTGGTGTAAGACACCTTCAGCCCTTCCTTATCCCCTAATATCCCCTCAACCCTCCTTCTGTCTCCTCCTCCTCCTCCTCCTCACCGCTCAGTCTGCCCAGTCACCACTGGAAGATAGCGCGCTAATTGCAGGCATGCCAGGCTAGCACCATAATAAGGCTGGAGCGGGGTGGGTTGGTTGGTAGGATGGGTGGGGGAGACATTAAGCGTGGCTTGCTCATTTGTGGGGACGGTTGAGGAAGGTGCCACACATGAATATTTCATTAGCTTTAATTGCTGAGGAACACTTTCTTTATGGCAGTCTCGCCAAAGAGGCCGCCAGCGGTAATAACGAGGCTTGGCCCTATTGTAAAACTTGAAAAGCTGATGGCATCAAGACCTGTGATTTTGCCTGCCTGAAAAGGTAGATTCACATGTGCCATCTGGAGCCATGGCACACATGGCAATTCGGTCTCACTGCTGCTCACCAGTCAGAGGAGAATATAGACCTCATGACAGTTCTTTTACAGTAGCTGCAGGCTATTCTTGCACCTTAAAATAGGATTACTCCTTTAGTTCACTACAAAAAAAAAAAGAAGAAAAAAATATTTCAAGACATCCACATCTCAGACAATCCATAGATTCTGGACATTCCGTAACACTGTCAAAGGACAGGCTCAGGTTAAGTGCGGCAGCAAACGTGAAGAGTTTAAGGAAGCTCAGTCTGCACGCTCCGGTCTGTCCTTCCCTTAAGCTACTGTATTATAGCTTTGACATGGCCGTCAGATCCAATCCTTCTGAACTGTAGTGCTTACACTGAGGAAGGGGATCATTTAGCTCAGGAATGTAAAGCACAGGACATCCTCCCTGATAAGGGCCAGGCATGCTTTGCCTGAGGTTGTGGGCCAGGAGTTATCGACTTGGAAGGCAGCGAGTCAGCACTACGCACAGGCCCTGGCTTCCGTGAGCAAAGAACCTCTTCATTACTTTAATTGCTAGACCTATAACCTAAAAAAAATAGTGCCCTGTAATCTCTTGATCCAAGCACCCAGTTGGTGGGCAATTTGCTGAAACTGCAAGGAGCAACAGGGGGATGGAGAAAAAAGAAAAGAAAAGATGATACCGGAGCTGGCCACAGAATCGGGCATGCTTGAGGACTAGAAGCTTGGTTCTTTTCCAGTTGAAAAGACTGACATTAAGTTTATCCATCAGGCCAGAGGCAAGGAGGAGTGCTGCGACTATGACTAACGTGACTTCCTTGTGTGCAATGCCTGCCATTTGCCAGGTTCAAACCAGAAAAGCCATGCCCATATTCCTTTCACACTCCTCACAATCGAAAATGAAAAGCAATCATAACACACTCGACGTAACTGAATAGGACGGGCAAATCTAATCCAGGCTCCGCACAATGTCTGAGATTCTGGAGCCGGAGATGAAAGAGACGGTTGTAATCTCGTCGCAAGCAACGTACTGCAATTACTTCTCAGATCCCACCAATCCCAGGGCTGCATCCGCACATTCGGTGCAGCCTCCGAACGCAGGTGACCAGCCAGCATGGCGATGCACTGGCAAGCTTTCAGGCCACGCTATAGATCTGGCACTAGGTGGGGAAGCGCTGTTATCGGCGCTGGCTTTAAGAGGCACTCACCCGTGCACGAGAGGTCTGGACCCGCAGATGTCATGACACCTTAATCCACCGATCCGTTATTGATTGTTCCATGTGGCAGCAACCTTGCCGGAGGTGTTCCACTAATCAAACGGAAGTGCGCGCTGGGAAAGAACATCTGAACGAGTAGGCGAACATAAATCCATACTTTTGATAGTCATGTATTTTAACCATGAAGACATTGACATAAGGCATGAAAATAAGTCTTTGATTATTTCCTGGTAGTGAATAAAAAAAAAAAAAGCTTAATTTTTACATCCTAATTTTATTACCTAAACACACACACACACACACACTACTGATGGAACCTTACTCCTATTCATTATCACCCGGGCTGTTGTTTCTGCAGCCTGCAGTGACATACCTCATTATTGACCTTGGTAAATCCTCACTGTTTAGGCTAACGGCGGTGCGGCGCCACAAAATGTCACGCCGCTACACTGTACTCGCTCATGAAGAAAATGTGCACATGGTTACACGCAGGGAGGGAGAGAGGGGAGAGCAAACTCACAACAAACCCCCGTCCGTCACCTTGAACCACGCGCACGAACCGTCAACAACAGAACACCTCAAACCAAACAGCTGATAACGGCAGAGGAGGCACCGAGATCTGGTGAAACATTACATTCAGCGGTGACTAGATCGGGAAAGAGAGTGTAGGCGTTTGGGCCCGGGCTCATCAAACCAAACACAGGAGCGGCCTTTGTCCGTATTGAAACAAACACTTTTGCATTTGCAGCTGTATCATGTCGAAGGGAGTGGGAGGGCAAGAGAACGGTGGAGGGGGGTCGGACCCCTGAGTGTAAATTGCTCATTCTGGTTAGTCACAAGTGACACAGGACTAACAGGGCCTTGGGTGGCATTCTCCTGTCCCTCTTAGCAGTGACAGATGTTATGAGGACAGGGGAGGATAAAGCTCTCTCTCTCTCTGTCTCTCTCTTTACAGAAACTCTAAGGGGGATGGGCTTGACGAAGCTTAACTTGGAATTATTCGTCCTATGTAAAATGTTATGCACAGGTTCTCAACCTCCATCTATAAGCACTACACTAATCTCTGAGCCCAGGAATCAACTCTTGGGGTGAAAAGAAAAAAAAAAAGAGCCGCATCTCTTTTGCTAATGTAGGTCCCCTTGTTGTTGGTAGATAGCCAGTTACTTTAGCGTTAACCAAGCTCCCTAGGCCACCACGCTGCTTAATGCGATAATGCGGCCGCCCGGTTCAGCTTTAGGCCTCCCGCACCCCGACAAACAAAGGGCTCCCTCTTTCCAAACGCAGCCCTGTCCGCCCCCCCCCCCCCACCCACCCCCCCAGTTGTCCATAGGTGTTTGCTGAAGTAAATCGGCCTAAATCCTGCACAGCTTGGCCCAGATGAAAAGGGAGGGGGGATCTGAATGAAGGTGTATAGATAATCTGCTTTTCTTTACAACAACAGAAAAAAAAAAAGTTGAAGGGAACGGGGGCGAAACAGATAAAATTAGGAATTCATATCACATGCTTCATTTGAGTGCTCTTGCATCCTCTCCTTTTCTCTCTCCCTCTTTCTCTCTCTCGCTGACTCGTTCACTCACTCTTTCGGTTTGCATTTGTGATCCCTGACCTATTGAGGTGCAAGGGGGAAATGCGAGTGAAAAGCTGGCACAATAAGCGACGTCTCGTCCGTCAGTGAAAAGGCGCAGGCTTTTAGCCCCTGACAGGACGCTCTGTTTCGCTCACTAAAAGAGTTGTGGCTGAAGAAAGTCAGTGACTTGAGAATGACATCTGTCTGGCAGTGGATACAGATCTTCTTGTCCAACGAGGCAGCCGATCGAGCCTCAGGCTCATAACTTTGTTCGATACATATTAAAGACACCTTGAGCCTGAAAGAGTCAGAGCGGGCTAAGCAGGAACTGGAAGTAGAAAATGAAATCTGGACCTGCTCAAATCAAACCATGACAAATTCCCGTAAACAATCTGTTGCTTTGCTTGATCTTACTTTGTTGTTCTGTCTCTGTTAATAGCTCAGGAACGGCATACAGTAACACTATCTGCGGCATTAGTAAAACAGTCCAGACTCTTAGTAGAGGCGACGGTCTATTGTGGGCTGCGTAACCAGGGGAAGTTTAACAATCGTGTAGAGACACCGAAGTTATGTCACTCTCTACCTCTCCACCTCCTGCTCTTCTCTTTGCCAGGCATAATTTCTACTTTTCTGCCTCTTTCCTCTCGCTTTCTCTTTTCTCTCTCTCGTGCGCAGTCTTTTCATCTCAGGCTTTGGGATGCTGAAAGCGCGAGAGTGGCCTAGCAGCAGTGAAAGGGCTGAATTGTGATTAAGAAGGAGGAGAGGAGCTCCTTTTCTTTGTTCTACCCTCGGGGGTGTTTACTGAGGGGGAGTGTGGCGGAGGAGGGAGAGAGGGAGCGAAGGGAAAGGGAGAAAAAAGGGATAGAGACTTGGTTTGGGGGGGGTGGCTGAAACATGGCAGAGCAGATATGAAAGGCATTCAGGTCAGGGTGGATGGGAGAAGAAGTGGTGACAGTAACAGTGATGGCGTGTGTGTGTGTGTGTTTATGAATGTAAATATGGATGTGGGATGACTAGGGTGAAAGTTATTGTAATATCATCATTGTTTTTTAAAATTATAAGCTTATGTGCCCACTCTCGAATAAGAGAAAGCATTTATTTCACGCAACTGAGGAAAGGACAGAGCAAAAGGTGTCTCACGCAGCTGCCAGGACAATGGCCTAGTTGTGCGAGGGACGGTACACTGGGCTCCCTGGCACTGCTGTTTATAAGAGCGTGCCAATGAGATGCCCAGATGACAAGCCATTGTCTTAGCTCTTTGTCTGGCCGAACCTGCTAACCTCGTTGAAACCGTCTCAAATCAAACACCGGACAGTGTTTCTTTTCAGCGATTTAATCTGAAAAGTGTGACTAAATTAGGGAGGAGAGGGATAAAATGAGCAAATTATTTTGAGGAAAGAAATTTTGCATGTGCCATCATTTCTGATCCAAAGTAAACATTTAGAAACATAGTACATTCCCTATAATGAGGGGTAGCAAAAAAAACAAAAAAAAACAAACATAATTGAGACGCCCTATAACAAAACAGTTCCCCACATCATTCTTCATTAAAGCTGAGGTATGCTACTAATAAACTTGTAAAAGCTAAGGCAAGGATAACCATGTATCGCTGACAGTTTAGTCAGTAACAGCTGAACGCTATGCCTTTACATGCACACGGATTAAGTTACACACTTGGGCCTTACACTGCCCTCCCATTGGGCACTACAAAACAAGGAGGTGTGGCCAGAGACACAGACACAGGACCGAGAGCAAGGTCCTAAACCATACTAATTATGCTGCTATACTACACAGTAGACACACACACACAATAAAAAATTCTACAACAATCACAGCAGTGAAAGAAACAGTGGCTAATTTGATGACTGATTAGAACAGTAGACACGACTTGAAAATATTTAAAAACATTTTCCTCCCAAAATAAATAAAAGTGTCTGTTTATTTAAAGGATATAAGAATTATTTTTGCTCACAGATCATGTAGGATCAGGATACAGATGTACAGGGAGTGTTGCTTTAACCCAGACTAGATCAAAACAAATTCTCCTTATATAATCATAGTGAAAAAAAAGGCCACTTTTTTTCAATCAGTGTAAAATATGTATATGAATAAAGTATATAAGATAAACAGAAATCCTGACCGTTTTACTGTTTCCACCTTCTCTTTTTCTGTCAAACACTAAACAGCGTAACGCACTTCAACAGGCTCTTTCAGCCCTCGTCAATAAGGCCATCATCATCATTGTTATTATTATTATTTATTTATTTTTATTTTTATTATTATTATTATGAATATACGAAGCTTGAGGATTGGACATACTAACACATCACGATTCAACACAATTTTTTGTCATGCATGATCACATCACTAGGACACATCACCGGGCCAAAACAAGCACATGGCTGATTACTCCTGTCGTCTCCAACCCCTTCATCACCCCCATGTTATACTGTTTCACACCACTGACTTTGTCCTGGGTCACAAAAACGAGCCCGGAGCTGTATTTAAGGTTCTAATCGATTTTTTTCCTATCCCCCCCACCCCAAGTAATCAATACACAGCATTTAATACTAGCTGGATTTGAAGTTTATTCAGAAACAAAGTGGGTTTTTTAAATATATAGGACTGTCTTTTCAATTAAACGCTCTCTTTGTCTTTCTTTTATTAACCTTTTGATCATTCGATTAATATTGTGTCTCTGAATGCACCAACCAACACCCAGGTCATGCCGCACATGGATAGTTAAAGTAAAACAATTGAGGATTGAAGATGAGTTCTGGAGAGAAACCATGAAATGATTTTAGTTGCAGGGCATAGTTTTTACAGTAGTCCAGCCTTCTCTCACACACCTAAACACTCATATGTATATATATATATTTAATTTTATCCATAGTCATTCAGTAATAGAGGAAATTAAAAGAAAGTGTGAACAGACTCGTGTTTGTTTGTAAACTTCTCTCCAAGTGATTGTAGGAATGATTTCAATCCAATTCAAGAATTCAAATACATCAAAGCACATCAAAGGCTTCTAAATAACCGTTTTCACAAATGTGATACGAATAAAATAAGTATGTTATTTACACAAACTCATACACTACACGCGACTCCCTTTCTACCTCAGTGTGTATGTCGCACACATGCACATGCACACGCACACGGGTGCGCGCACTCACATAACGGTTTTGTGCTCATAGGATAAGCAGGACCGCTACTCAGCTTCCCTGTCTCTCTGACTAAACTTCTCAACTCTCTCTCGCTCTCACACACACACACTCACACACACAGACACACATATAACCATCATAACCACCAATGATAACATAAAATAAAAACTTCCATCATGACTTTTCTTTTTATTTGGTAACGCGTTTCAATCAAACACTCACTCACACACTCATTCACATACACACACTGCGAGTTGTCCCCACACAAGCACCGGTCCCTAAAGTTCAACAGCACTGTGGTCTAAGAAAGGACTCGTTCCTTACCGTTCTTCCTCCTTGGGTTGGCTTGTTTTCGCCTCTTACAGCGCGGCCCCTCCGCCATGATCTCCGGCTTCATTGATAAGAGGCGCACTGCAACTCCATCCAGGATCTAAACCACACCAAAACACAACGACGCCAACAGTTTGAACTGGGCTTACTTCTTCTTCTTCTTCTTGTTCCTATTTTATCTAGGTTATTACAGGGCTGTGTCTCGTTCACGACACGCAAAATCTAGGAATAATTCTTTGAGAATGAGAAAGGACCAAAACAAAAAAAAAAAAAAGAACTTGAAAGTCCCCAAAAATTAAGTTTTGTTGCGCGCTCGGAGGGAGCGCCGTGCGTCGCCTCTCCTGATCTTTTGAAGTGTCTGATCGGACAGCAGAAGGAGTGAGAGAGAGAGAGTGAGAGAGAGAGAGAGAGAGAGAGAGGAGGCGGAGAGGTGGGGGACAGGCACAGGAAAAAAATGGAGACACACACCTTCTTTACAAGTTTTTAAACAAGACAAAAAAATCATGTCGATTCAACATACGTCTATCTCAGATCACACACTTATAAAGAGGAAGAAACTGTCTCTGCGTGTGTGTGTGTGTGTGTGTATGTATGTGTGATACAGACAGAGAGAGAGATAGAGAGAGAGAGAGAGAGAGAGATGATCGCGCATCAGGTTTTATTCGAGCGGTTCCTTTTCTATAGTGAGAAAACTATATGAAGTTTATGAATGACGTAGCTTTTGTTTTTTTGTTTTGTTTTCAATGTATCTATTTAAGTCTTTGATAATTAAAAAATGCTTAAACATTAGGGT
>JAQMYJ010000036.1:5573894-5619257 GCA_030014305.1 Clarias laeviceps | reverse complement strand
TAAATAAAAAATGCTTAAACATTAGTGTTTTTAAAGTTTTTTTAGATACACAGACAGATAGTTATATATATATATATATATATATATATATATATATATATATATATAGATAGATAGATAGATAGAGAGAGAGTGGACGTTTTTGTGGTTCGCTCGTAACAAATGTTTTAGAAATGATAGAAGAGACTGAAGTAAAAAAAAAAATATTATTATTTTATAAAAAAAATATTTTACATATTTTGGAGCTGTTAGACCTGCGCTGTGCTTCCAAAAAAGCAGTATAGAAATGGAACAGAAATAATAAACAGACTAAAATGTTATAAAAAATTAAACATTAAACATTATAGACATAAATAGTATTGCGGAGATGACCATAAGAAGGCTGCATAAAAAGTTAATAATAATAATAATAATAATAATAATAGCTACGAATTGGTCAGCTTATAAATATAGAAATCTCGGAATAAATATCAAATAGTTCCGTTTTGGGTAATAATAATCAAGTGACATTTCTGCATATGGCACACGACATGTACCTGTACGCACGCACACACACACACGCACACATACACACACCAGTTTGTAATATGCAACAAAAAAAAAATCATAAAAATTAATGCTAAGAATAATATAACTCCAGTTCTGGGACACGAACTGCACCGAGCGCGTATAACGACAGAGAGAGAGAGAGAAAGAGAGAGAGAGCGCGCGCGTTCACGGGAGCGCCGGTGGTATCCTGAGCTCGACGCCGCACAGAAGCGCGCTCCTTTTTCCCCCCACTCTCACTCTCACCTGCACAGGTGAGTGAATGGACGGTGCCAAGATTTCTTACTCATGGGGAGGAGAAAAATAACTAAAACTCAATGCAAATGCGCCATCTCCAAGGGCCTGAATAGATACACACACACACACACACACACACACACAAAACAAACACACCTACCGGAGTGTGGAGTAGAGTGGAGGACAGCTCCCGACTCGGGATGGAAGGGAGGAAGGAGAATGCTGAGGAAGGGTTTGGAAGGCGAAGCCGAGTGTCGGATCGGACCACAGACATGCGCGCCAGCGTGCCTGCGACTGCGTCTGCACCATTCACTCCACGTGAGGGACCGTTATTCCTTGATGGACAGGTTAGGAGTTAAGATCTGGAGGAGCTGACGTGATGTTACGCCTCTTCAATTTTTTTCATCTCTCTCTCTCTCCCTCTCTTTACTTTATTTGCGCTACACCGAGACGCGCCACCTATCTTTACGCAGAGGAATGTAAAGAAGATCGGACGTGATGGAGGTCGAGTCTAAGGGGAGGAGGGAGGGGGGCAAATAATAGCACAAAAAGGCAACCTGAAAGCTTGTACCTTTAGCTGGGACAGGTAGCGTACCTGTCGTAGCGCATGCGCAGTTGAAATTGATTCATCCAAGTGCTGTTGAGAAAGAGATAGTGCGTCATTTAAACGAGGCAGAATATACGAGTACACATCATTTATTATTATTTATAATATTACTGTTATTTTTTTAGTGTCATCCTTCTATTTTTATAATTTCTCCCAATCCTGACACGATACACACACACACACACACACACACACACACACCATCTCTGGTTGGTAGAAGGGCTGTTCCTTCTCTCTCACACTCTGTTATTCCCTGTGGAGTTCAGATATACTAATTGACCAATAAAATGCCAGAGTGGTTTTATGCTCTTGTTCCAGAGAAATTGTGTTTCACGGGATATTATTGATGAACATATATGTATGAAGAATGAACAGATTAATAACAAAATTATTATTATTATTATTATTATTATTATGAGATCAGTGTCCATTTGAATTTCTCTCTCTCTCTCTCTCTCTCTCTCTCTCTCTCTCACTCTCCCTGCGTGTGCGCGCGTGTGCGCGCACTAGCTTCTCAAGTATTGAGTGTGGCATGAAATTGGATTACAGTTTAGAGTGAATAAAACCCTCACCTAGGAATTTATTTGTACAGATTTTTCCCCCTTGCTGCCAGACTATGACCCAATTATTTTAGTATTTATTTATTTTTCTAAAAAGTATTTTTTTTTTCTAAAAAAAAAAAAAAAAAAGGGTTTTCAAAGGAGTTCAATTTGATAATGGGATTAAAACCATTGGCACATATTTATTTCTCTCTCACAAATCTGGGGGTTCCACATATTGTAAAACATAATAATAATAATAATAATAATAATAATAATAATTGCGGCGCATTGTGGCGCATGCGCAGTGCACGTCACACAAACGACCACTTTGCCACTTGTTGAGAATAGCACTTATGCAAGTTCTATTTTGAGAATATTTTTTCCTCGTATGACTTTAAAAACTCAAAAAAAAAAAAAGAATCAAACAGCAAAAAAAGAAGAAAAAAACAGAATAAATAATTTCTGTGACTAAATCTCATGTAAGATCTCATATCTTGCTTCAGATCATTTTGTAAAAATGTAACTGTGTCTTTAAATAATAAAAAAAAAAGTATTTAAAATTTGTAAATGACAGAAGCCTTTGAATCCCAAATTTATGGGATGCAGATTCATCAAAAAAATTGATCAGAAGTGTGTGATTTAAAATACCTACACTTATTCATACTTTTACACTCTTCCAAAATAAATCCTGCAATTTATGTCACAATGAAAATGATCTTTCGTTAACCTTTCGTGCATAAGAAAAGGGAGTTAAGCGGGATGTCCTAAGTCAATGGAAGTCAGTGAGTTATTGGAAAGGAGAAGTGAGAGAGCTAGTCATCAAGAACCTGGGGAAAGGTTGACCACAATGCAACCATGTGAGTTCTTACACTCGCATACACCCGTACACGTACACACAGACACACATTTGTTGCATGATCACACTTCTTGCGACATTGCTAAAAACACAGTTCTTTATTTAAACCACTGAAGAAGGTGAGAGAGGGAAGAACAAGAAAGAGAACGGTAGTTGAGCAGAGACACAGAAAACAGACCAGTTCCTCTCTTTTCCTATCTATTAGACATGAAGACACACACACTTACGTAAGACACGTTCAAGACAGGTAAGACAGGTAAGACAGTGTCTAAGCCTTTTCTTCACTCACTTCTTATTCCTATATTATCAATAAGCTACTGTATATCTTAAAGAAATTCAGGATTTAAGGCCTTGTTTATCAATTTTCCTTTCAAGATGCATTTATGCACATTAAAATATACAGTACATACATAGAGAGAGAGAGAGAGAGAGAGATGAAAGTGAAGACAAATGAAAGCAAAGAAATGTCTCAGAGGCAGAAGTGGAAATCAATTTGATTCTTATTTACAGTACAAACTAACCACACCTAAAAAGGTCAAAATCTAGACATGTTACAGATAAGGATTAGATCAATTTTGATGTGAATTAAATGAGATGAATGTGAGAGAAATAGTTTAATATGAATATGGATGGGAATTAAGAGATCGACACCATCCCCAAGCAATCATGGTCACCAAGCACCTCATACAGAAAAACTATTTATGAACTGATTAATTGTTTTAAGCCTTTCATCCTACATGCCCTTGTACCTCTTATGTATATGACGCTGTCATTGAAGAAAAGAATATGATTTGCGTCATAAGGAAACCTGATCTATTCAGGAAGAAATTGCTGCTTTCGCACAGCACTGTGGAGAGTCTATGGCACATCGCAAATTGAGACTAAACAGATCAGTCACTTAAAGAGCACTAAAGAGAACTAAAGTCTCACACTGCATTAAAACAAAACACAGTGGCAAATGGAACTGACTTATACCACACATACAGTATGAGGCATTACACCATGTCTTCTATTTATACCGTGTCATTTTTTTTCCTTTACTGGATGACTAGGTTTATTCAATGAATTTTTTTCGATATGTAATAAACATATGTGGCATGGCTTGCTTTGTTAAATTAATATTCACATCCATATTTAATGTTTCTTTTAATGCCATTAACATGACACATACAGTTATCACAAAATTTTCATTACATTTAAAAATAAAGTGTAAACTGTAGATATGATCTAAACAGCTGAGGTTCATATTAGTGCTTGTATGATGTGAGTTTCGTGAAGGGTTTTCATGAATGCCAATTTATTGTATCCATAAAAATCCATAAAGCATCTCCTCACTTGGCCCCCCTCTGTAATATGTAATGAATATGAAAACACAAAACAAGATTGAAAAACATGATACAATGATGGAAATGTTAGGACACTAGTGATGCTAGTGCGTTATATGAGGGGCGTATGAACCCAGACTTTTATTGTGCAGAACAACAGAACACAGTCATGAGATTAAAAACTCCCTTTATTTCTCTATATAATCTCCAGCTACACTAATGCACTTATCCCAGCGTTTCACTAGTGCTTGGATACCATCAAGGTAGAATGTTTACACCAGAGACATGATCTGACTGCCTCCTTCGCATCTGAAATACTGGCCTTCCAAGAACTCCTTTAATGGTCCAAATATATCAGGACTGTACAATGGATGTGACAGTATCTCTCAGCCGATTTCCTGTAATGTGCAAGTGGTGTTGGTGAATGATCGTGTGTACAGATGCATCTCTTCTGCAAGTTGGTGACAAGTTATCAACTGATTTTAAAGGATCAGGCGTTACTTTAGCTGATTGTTCACAGGAACGACTGCAATGGGGTCCGAGACACCTTCTTCAAAATGCTTGCACCATTCAAATGTTTTACTGTGTCTCTGAGTCTCATCAGAAGTCATCTGTAAATGTCAATCAGCTTTACACCTTCATTCATTCATGAGAAATTTTAGCACGAGTCCTGGTTTGACTAGAACGTCCTTTTTAATTGGTTTGAGAACAACTAGCCCAAAAGAACAGTCATCTAATGAATGGAGTGTTCCTACATCTTACATTTAACATGGAACAATAAACGAGTATTTTGGCCGTTCCGAGATCGATAAATATTTAAGGAAAATAAAAAACAAGGTAAAAACTGCCAAAACTACCATTTGAATAGCAACATTTACAAGGCTAAAAACCTGTACCCACACACACACACACACAGACACACACACTGTACTTCATGCAAGATCTAATCCGTCATCAGCACAACAGCTGTCAACACAAACACATCACTAATCTACTGAAATAATACCATCGTTAGTGGAAAAGAAACAGAGCAAGAGACACTGGGAGAGCAGGGATGGGATGGACATGGGTCACACTTTCCACTAATCCTTGGGGAAAAGCACAGCTTAATACCAAGGCCTTGGAAATAAAACACCATTTTGGGGAGGGCAAGCCAAGACCAAGTTCCACCCCAAAACCGAATGAGTGATATTTCATGGCATATGGTTACTGTATCAGCTTACAACATACAGGAGGATTTGTGCTTCTGGATGAGGATCCATGGGGCTGATTACATTGGTGTCTGGGGAAAGACTCCATTTCAGGGTGACCTGATGGTGAACCAGCTGATGTAGAGTTTTATCCGTGTGATTGAGTCAGGGGAACCTCTGGTGCTTATAGGGTTTGAGTTCACTTACAATAACAAAAGTTGTATTCTATATCAGCAGTCTCAAAATCAATATAATTTTATATTCTAATATTTTTTTTCTACTATTTGACCTTGTTAAAGGAATATGGATTAATCTAAGTGGGGGATGACTTTCTGACCTGAACTCTGCCCTTAAATCCCAATGTGGGTCTTTGTGAGGCATGAGACATCATGGAGTTCGAGCTCAAAGTCTGACTTCCAGTAAAGGATTGAGAAATTTCTTCTGTTTTGGGGTACAGCCGAGATGTGTTTCTTCCATGGCATACTCAAATAAATGCAAGATGTAGGAGCTTATGTTGCAACAAGCCTCTCTCTAAAAAGGAAAAAAATACAATATATGGTACAAATATGTTTGACCTTTGCTTCACTGCAAACATGAATTCACTTAGACATCTCCAGTAGCCAAATTATCCACAGTAGCCAAAATATCAGCATTGTAGTAGATCTAGGACTTTTCCCGGAAGTACTGCATATGAGCTGGGAATACATGGCTGAGTGGAAGGACAGGGCACATGCACTTATCAGGCATAACGTCAACACCACTATCTGATCATCACCAACTATACACCAGCAAACTGGTGACAGGATCATGAGAACCCTAGGCTCATCCATGCCTGCGGCGGCCAAAAGCCAACCAGTCTGGTCCATTCCCATTAGAAAAAATGATGAAAAAGTCACTGCTGGCCACAATTGAAAGGCCTCACAGCTCTGATGCACTTATCCGCAGGTACATACAGTACATATTTCAAGCATGGCTTGTGGATGAGTATATAGTTTTTATATATCCATCGAGAGGCTGAGTGATTCATACCGGTGTCAGGCGTTTCCAAGGTCTAACTTGGGCCAGAAACTCAAACTTTTGCACCTGTTAAAAAGTCTAGGGTGTTTATCGTACTCCCACACACCAATTGTGATCCCATCACCGAGTGATTCACACCAGGCAGTGACACTCTGCAACTTGCGTGCACACACACACACACACACACACACACACATATTCTTGCCACCACACACCTTGGCTTGTTTTTCGACAAAATGTTGTACATGATTATTTAAATTAGTTGAAAAACCAAAGAGAAGTGGACATGCATATTTAACTACAGGGACTGCTATTATGAAACATCATTGTGGTCAATACTGGCACAAAGTTCTCATGCAATATTGTAAAAACAGCTTTTAAGCTTTTTTTCATGGGTTTGTGCAGAACTGACTAGAAGTCTTTAGATAGGGTGGAGTTTTGTTCACCCACAATGAGTCCTAAAGCTTCACTCAAGGTTCTTTGTAGTCTGAAGAGCTGTGCTTGTAATGATAGCAATGAAATACTGAAGTGGCTTATATCTATAACCACAAGGCAACAGCTTGAGATTCCCAGATGGTGCCTCGCAAAGTCTCGGAGATGCCCGAATCCTGGTGTTATCTGAGCTTTATTTCAGTGTATTCCATGTTAACTTCAAAAAATCAAAGTCAAACTTAAAACTCAAGTTGTTTTTTTTAAATGTAAAGGATCCTTGAACATCTCAACCATTGAGGTTTGTTTAATTTCTGCGAATCTCTCGTTAAAAATGTTTACGAAGCCCACCAATAAATATTCCTTGGAAGTTGTTGACAAAACCTCGAAAATGCAGTGGGTTGTAATCAACGGTGCCTGTTTTGGCTAGTGACTAATCTTTCCCCAGTTCTCCAAGCCAGCTATAAAACAACAAAGGACACTCCGTCAACCGCAGAAATGAACCAAGCACTCGAAAAGCGTTGGAAAAAAACAAGCAAATAACACAGCCCACAAGTGCAAATGGTATGTTCTGCTACCTCTGTGTTTCTAAAGAACCTGAAGAAGCCTCATGCTTAGTCACTCCAGCACAGGCACTTCACCTGAAGTGTAGTAGCGACTCGCCACTTGACTCAGTGGCGAGGCAGCTTTTGTACGGCTAGCGTTCACTTCCAACAGGGCCTTTATGTGAACCCCCCCCCCCCACCCCAAAAAAAAGAAAGAAAGAAAAAGAAAGAAAGAAAGAAAGAAACACACACACAAACACAATAACGAGATATAAATGCAAGTGACAAACCTGTTAAGCATGAAGTGGGCTTGAAAGGTCATGCTTATTCAGGGGTGCATGTGAAAGCCCTTTCTGCATATTCGGCAACTTACTGATGCAACGTGATGATAAGAAGGCAGAATGAGAATCATCAATCGATCTTATCATACATGCAATCAAATCAAAGCCTTATTCACCGCGAAAAATGCACTATATCAACACATTTTAATATTTCTTGTTTGATAATGAATACACAGCAAATGTACTTTTTAAAACCAACATTCCTTTTCATAACAATAAGTTATAACAAGCAGCAAATGTGAAAACAAAAGTGGTTGTCATGTTGAAACGATGTGATTCAATAGAAAGATGCATCAGAGTTTCAGTTCCAAACACCGCACATGGTATCTACTGTAAATTTGCAGACTAGTGCAGAAGTACACATTCAGCTTTTGTGGGAAACTTCCCTTCCTAAAAGTCATAATCGGAAACAGTAACCTGTTTCCAACCACAAGTAGGGAAAAAACGTGTCAGCTTTGTACACTTACTTTTTTGAATTTGCAATTGCTTTGAAGGTCGGTGAATTTGCACATCGAAGGTGTTAAGGAAATAACAGACGACGCACGCAGCAAGGCCTGGAACGTAATCAATCGGGTCCAGAGCTATGAGTGACTCTGCCATCAGGCTGACAAAGACAGGCTGTCAGCTGAAGAGCAGAATTTACTGACATAGCGGTCGGGAGTGCTTCCTCAGGCTTGTCAATGCTGCCCCAAGGTTTACCGATAAACCAGACCGGACGTGCGAGTGTCATGACAAGCCTGACAAAGGCAAGGAACTCGGTGTTGGTGTGTGTGTGTGCACGATGTGATTGTGTGTGTATGCATGGTGTCCCTGAACACCAGCCCAAAGTGCCACAGGAAATCTGCTCCCACCAGATGTACAATGAAGTGAATCGAGCTAGCTGTCCTGAACCAAAAGGTAATAATTATTGGAAAATACCAGGCATGAGGATTAGCACAGGAGATCACATACAGTATAAAACTTAGTGAGGTGATTCGTCTTCAGAAACCTGAGAGATTTTTGATTTCATCACACATCATATCCACAAGACAATAACATTATTTAAAAGTTAGCAATGGATTTAAAAGAGCTCCATAAATAATAATAATAATAATAATAATAATAATAAATATATACAGAACGTTAATCGAGGTGTTAAAATATCGCTCGAGGAAATTCGATGAGTTAAACGCTGTTGAGTTGCAGTCAAGCTTCACTGTCTCATTGCGCTCTCTTAATCGCTCTTCAGGAAACAGGACAGCTAATCTAGAGAAGGAAACCGAGAGGTGAGGCCTGATGGGCCTGAGAGGGAAGTCAGCAGGATGTGACTGGCCTCTGATTACTGTACACACTCCTGTCAGAGCCGTCAGCACCTCCTACGCTCCCCTGTATGTGTGTGCGGAGACGCTGTATATGGCGAGGTATGAAGGTCATTATCAGAGAAAACTTGCTCAAGACGGAAGTGCGTTTAAGGCATGATAGCCAAACACAGTGGGTTGTATCAGCAGAGGCTGAGAGCAAAGGAATGTGACACAGTCAGTTTGACCACAGAAGCTATGTATTGCATTAGAAGTGCTGAGGAAAAACAAAGCGCCCAGGCCATAACCTGAAAGATGTTATGCATGTGATGCCTCTATTACAGTGGATTATAAAAATGATTACAGTGTCGAATTAACACCCAAAATGTCTAAATAACACCTTACTCTGTTTATATAGCGGCGCAGTGGCTTAGCGGGTAGCACAGTCGATCTGCACCTCCAGAGGCCGGGTTCGATTCTCACCTCAGGGTCTGTGTGCATTAAGTTTGTGGGTTTCCTCCGTGGACTTCGGGTTCCTCACACAGTCCAAAGACATGCTGATTGGCGTCTAGAAGGTGTGAATATTGACCGGAGATCCTGACACGGTTGTAAAAAATGGGACTAAATACAATGGTCACCATTGTCCTCCATGTCTCTACTGTAGTTGGACATCCTTGATGGTTGGGTGGACTGTTTATATAGCGTCAGTTGGACTCATACAGTATGTTTAACCTGCACAAAGAATTTTACTGTCTACTGTTATTATTTATTCACTCTTAAATGCATTAATGCTCAGAAAACAGTGTATCCTGGTCACTTTATTGTGTCTGGAAGTAATATAGAAATTCAACATTGAATTCAGACACACTGACATTCAAACCTACTGGCAAGTTAGTATCACTTCTTGGAGCACTAAAAAGAGACTCGCGGTGACCACACAGATGCTGTCGAGCTGTGTTGCTATGAGTTGGTGTACCACCATGCAACGTTGTTGTTGTTGATACTATAAAAACATAGAAATGGCCTAATTCAATCTTAACGCTCTCATATGCCCATGCTATCATTTTTAAGTGTCTCAACTGTCACACTGATGCACTGCATGATTATGTGCTTGTGAATTAAGGAAGTATGTTACTTCCTTACATGCCGATTACCGTCCAAGGCACTGGCAGTCATGCAGGGCAAACACACACATCACCACCGAGCTGCTTTACTCCTACACGACACTAGCCTGCTCAGGCCTGCTGTGTGAACAAAACAGCCTGCTGCACCAAGTAAAAGATGTGTAGATGATCCCGCAGTAGGACACAGTGCAGACAGACAGAGTGAGAGCGATAGAGAGGGAGATGGCCGGAGGGGAGGATTAGACGTACCTGTGAGAGGCCTGTCAGGTAGATTTAGCAGCAGAGATGATAAGTGAGGGAGTGAGTGGGAGGAGGAGAACAGCAATGAATGGGCTTTTCACAGTGCTTTCGGGCAGCTAGAGGAATAAGGTGCTATTTCTAACAACATCAGGTTAGTCAGTCACAAAGAAGTGTAGCTGAGCTTAACAGCATGTTGCGTTATAATGGAGCGAGAGAGAGCGAGACAGAGGATAGGAAAAACAAGTCTAAAACTGTGTAATAAATGAAAAACTATGGATAAATAAACAGAAGCATAAATATATTACAGAAATGTCAACCCCATTTCAACTTAGGAATAAACTTTTAGGTTAAGATAAGCTATTTGTTCCATCCTTCAGTCACCTCATCTTTCACCTGGTCCATCACAAGACACAGTCAATCCACCAACCTACCAGCATGTTCTGGGGACTGTTGAAGGAAACTGGTTCCTGATGGTGGGCCAAAAAAAAAAAAGAGTATATAATGTTTGTAAAAATTTATGCAAATTTGAACAATTTAGAACAATGTGATTGGTTTTATGTAAATGCCAACATACAAAACTCCCACAATCATGAATTTTTGTCACTTTTTCTTCAAAATGGATTAGAGACAATGCTGAATTTTTAGAGCATGATGAATCTTGCATCCAAGGAGACTCACTCACTCTCACCAGTCGTCTAAACTGCTTTATCCTGTATACAGGGACCCCTAATTAGCCTAATCTGCATCTCTTTGGACTATGGGAGGAAATTGAAGTACCCGGAGGAAACCCACCAAGGTGGGAATCGAACCTAGACCCTGGAGTTGCATGACGACTTAGTGCTAACCATTAAGCCACCATACCGCCTATCCAAGGAAAATAATACTGATCCAAATCAAATTTGAGGGAAAGCAGGGTGAAAGGGCTAGGAGAACTTCAGGTTGGTAAGTTACACTTTATTTGGTACCGAGTTTGCAAAACAAACCTTTCATGTTGACTTGCTCTTGGCGCAGCACTGGTAAAATTATACACTTCATTCACACTTCTCATACAGGGTGCCGATAAACTACCCCTTGTTATTGCCACAGCAGATCATCTGATCCACATGTTTGTATTTGGCACAGGTTTGAACCCTCTCATCTTATCTAGACTTGTGTTCCCCCATGACTAGGGGTCTCTGACAGGGAATCAAACCATGGCTTTTTACAAGAAAAGCAGAGATACACCTATTGATGAGTCAAACTCCCAGTGAGGAATTTTACTTTTCAAATAAAACAACGATTGCCTGGTGTCCAAGACAACTCAGGAGCCCAAGTCCTAGCATCAAGCAGGCAGCAGAGACATTATTGTAATGATGTGCACTGACAACAGGTTATCACATGGTCGGTTTAGGGTCTCCAACGGCATTATCTTTTACATCTGATGGACTTTAACATTGTGTCCAGGAAATTACATGGAGAAATTTATGCTAAATGAGTGTTTGCAAATTATTTACTGTTAAGCCATTAAGGTGCAACAACCATGCAACAAAATTAGAACAAATGCAAAAGCCTCCCAGCTTGCCCATTTTTGTTTTTACACACATTACCTATTTAGATCACATAGAGTCTAAAAAAAGTGCACTAAAAACCAAGCAAATTATGCAGAGCCTTTGAGCCATGAAATCAGTATCCCTGGCCTGCTGGTGGGATGTCCCAGTGAGAGTTACATTACAGACTATACCAGGTCAGGTGTCCCATTTTAACTTCAGATCCCCACTGACAGAGCCAAAATAAACCAGAGTTGAAAGGGGCAAGAGCCAGGATAGCTACGGCGGGAGGTGAGGAATGGCCGAAGGAGACCTTTATGGCTGTTTTTCTAGATATGCATTTCTTACATTTATTATTTACCTATAAAGAATGTACCTTTTCCTCAGGAGACCTATTCACCCCTTGCTTATTGCATTAATAACTTGATTTCACCTGATAACTTAAACATGCATATATTCTGCATGGCTGTCATGCAACCGATGAGAAATTCTTTACCGACATGAAATTCCGCAGTTTTAACCGACTTGAGTGCTGTTAGAAAAATATACGGTCCATTGAAATTGAAACTACTGAGTGTTTAAAATGAATTCAAACAGTCGTATAGGATGAAGATCGTATTGATTTTTATCTTAAGTTTATGCCATAGTTGTTGAAAACACACCTAGAGCCCGTGTCACACAAGAAGGCCAATTTCTACAGCATCCATTATAATCACATGCCATGATTTAACTGAAATCCTTTTAAACGCCTTTCTTCACACATATTGTTTATCCAGGAATGAGAGTTGGAATAAACCATACTATCAGGGTCATGTTCTCAGTGCTGTGTTATTCTTGGATGGCTTCCTATAGAGGCCTCTCTTTATACCTCCAAGCCTTGCGTCCTTTCTGTGTACAGTAAGTGCCACATGCTGGAAAGTAAAGGCTTTGCCATATGATGCCAGGTGTAAATTCACACCCCTGATGGGATCCTAATAAACAGATAGACAGATTGACATGGAGTCTTTGCAGTTCTTCAAACTCTGTCCATTTTCTTTGCTTTTCCCTTCAACTCACCTTTCGCTGACTGTCATGGAAACAGCAGTGTCAGCGTTCCCAAGGTTTTTCTCGGCAGTGAAAAAGAAGGAAGTAGCTTTGCCGCTGAAAGCATTCAGTTCACCAGTTCAGAGTGTGAAGTTAACCATAAGTCATAAACAATAATGAATGGTGGGGACGAGAGGAGTCGTGACTGCGTTCGGTGTTTATTAGGAGTGCTGATCTTGATTTCTTCTTTTGTTCGACTCGTGGGAGTAACTGAATCTATTTTCTCGTCATAGAGTCACAATGTTTTTGTTTCCTTGGATTTCTATGGAGACACTATTCTTAGTACTTTAATTTGTCCAAAAAGAGAAGTAAAAAAGGAAGCTTTGCTTCCAGAGAGATGGCATATGACATGGAGACTGGGTGAAAGGAGGGTGATGGGGTGACAAGTTTGTCAAATCAGGGTTTTTGTTGGCACCAAGGAGGAAAAAAGTCCAGCAGGATTGGTGAGGGGTTTGGAGATGCCACGTTGCTGGAACAACAAATCAAAACCGACTATATCTGTCTCATTCCTTCATGCTCATGGTCCAGGCTTTCTTAACAGCCCAAGCTTGTCTGTTGACCGAGCAAGCATTTTGAAATCTGTGGAAAAAGGTAGAGGCTTCTGAGTTATGACCAAATGTGTTTAGATTGGGCGTGAGCCTCTTTGGTACGCTGGATTTAGTGTCCGATGTGTGATAGTGGGAAACGATCCTTTTGTTATTCTTCTTCCTCGTAAGAGACGCCATCGCCACTGGTGGTTAATGGAGTCAGGCTCTGTGAGTGGGGTAATAATTTTGGATCATATTCACAGTTGTGTTTTAAAGATACAAAGGACTAGGATGAGAGAGAAATGAGAAGTTGAGTGCTGAAGTTTTCCGAGAGGTAGCTGTTATCTTGGCAGCATTCACTACTGTATAGTCAAGAAAGACACACGGTTAGCTATCGTATGGATGGATAAAGCCGAAATCCCATGAACTGCTGTCACTGCTGTCACATCAACTGACAATGATGTGAATCACTTTGTGGTTTGCCGGAGCAGTGATCATAATTTTGTTGACGTGATCCATTCGTGTCATGAGCTGGAAGGTAAACCAGAGCCTCCGGAAAACACCGTTTCAAGCACAGCGAGTAAACTTGGCATTAGGAGAAAGGTAAACCACAATGTCACTCACCCATTACAAGGCAACTCCTTTCGTCTATTTGATTTCCTTTTGAAACAAGCAGCAAAGGAATGTCAAACTGGTCCCAGATCTACAGTAACCAATCACATCAAACGCAACCCCTGACAGTAATGGCCTAGCTATTTCCCTTCACGTGAAGAGGGCACATTTTAGGCAACAATTACGACTGTGAAAACTTGCCACTCACAGAGGGGCTTTGACTTCATGCCAGGGCGATCCTTTCTATATGGAAAGTCTGCAGTGGGCCAGGAGCCCATGTGAGTGGTAGCCAAGAGGTCTAAGAAGGGGAAATAATTACTGTTTTCTTTCGCCGAGATGAAAGCGATAAAGGCGGAAGTAGACATTACAAATTCCTAGATTCATAGGTGTTTCTTGGGTGTCCAGGAAAACCTTTTAATCTTTTTTTTTTTTTTTTTTTTTTGAAGACACCCACAGAGATAAAAAGAATCAGCATGGCATTTACTTGATTTAGCATAACAGGAAATGAAGTGGACGGTCTGCTCTGCAAACCTCTTACCCTATGACTAACACTGTTTTAATTCTTTTGTAATTTAGCAATGAGATCGGGGTCATAGGAAATAAACACACAACAAAGTGGGCGTCCGAGGTTTCCTGTCAGTGCACTACTAATTCCTCTTCTGATTGTACACCAGGTTTTAATAATGCAGATGGCTTATGTGCAGAAGAAATATATAATTTTTTACAATATGATGATTTTCCACACACAATACAAAGAAATAATTCATTGGCAAAAGATGGTATCGCATCATGACTAGCATGCAATGTTTTACTTAAGTTGATATTCATCAATATATCATTGCTATGAGTCAAAAGTAGCCCGTTAGACAGGAAATCACTATCTAAATTTATTTGCCCTTTGATGCAAAATAACCCAAGATGATGCATGCACACAATACATAATACACTGCTGAAAAAAAGTCTCTCTCACATTTTTTTCTGATTATGATGGACTTATTGTTAATCTGCTTTTGAATGAGAACACATTGCGGTAGGTTTTGTCTGTACATCAAACAAGTAAGATGTTCTTCAGAGAGTCAAACTGAAGACTACTATAGATCCTTTGTCCATAAACCTTTTTCCTTTGTTCCTACAAGTGTGCAGGCACAAATGTAAATGTTAGGGCAAGAGGAGGAGCTTTATGAATTTAGAGGAACATATAAATATGCTTATTGGTCAGATGTTGGCGGTCTGTACTGTTTGCTTGTTTCTTCCTGTCTACAGAAACTAGGCCTCTATGAAGACCAGCCCTTTGTCCCCAACCCCAAAAAAGTACTTAAAAATCACCAGCTTGAAATGTTTCGAGGTTTTAAGTTGTTATATTACAATGCCTGGGCAAAAAATAGTGATCATTTCACAAGGGTCAAATTATTGGGCTGCATCAAGCAAGGAATACAACTGGAGTTACTGGAACTTGGTTAAGAACCCAACACATTATCAAAACCACGATGGAGAGTTCTGAACCGTAAACTTTGTGGAATAAATGTGGTTGCATTTTCATACACACACAATGTGTTGAGAACTCAAAGGATTGGGACTAAACAGCTGTGTGTGCATAAAAAAACTACTTGCTAGTCAGACTAATTAGAAAAAAAAGTGAGCATAAAGATTGGACTTGGAGGCAGTGTTACGATCTGGGGCTGTTTCAGTTGGCCAGGTCTAGGCACAGCAATGTTATGTGGCAATAAAATTAAGTCAGCTGACGACCTGAATATAGTTAGGTGCAATGCAAAGTATAGCTTAGCAATCTACCTGTATGATTTTTGGGAGGTGGGATGTGAACTGTGAAACATGAAGATATGATGAAAAACACAAAGCATAATTTGCAATCAAACATATTTGTAATCGTCCACGAAATCAGCCTACAAGAAAATCAAACTTTGGGAATTCAGTCATCATCCATATGATGATGATGTCATGTTGCATATTTGTGCATGCAAAAGTGGAAGAAGATGGTTGAAGATGAAGATGACTGAAAGCTTTCTCAAGTTCTCAATACTTGGAAAGATGCAATAATGATGAGGTCATTAATAGAGGATATTGTCAGTAAAGGCACATGATCAATATATTTCTCATCCTTGATGAAAAGACACTAAAACTGTGAAATGTTTCAAGATGAATATAAAGTGTACAGAAATGACAACTCCTTCATTTCATGATAAAATTGGTGATGTATTTAGGGTTCTTTGTATTGTTATTTGGATCGGCATAAACGCTCATGTTAACACTAGAATGCTGAGCAAAAAATAAAGAAGGCTTTATGAAAGGTAAGTGTTCACAGAGTGATCAGCTCTTTGCGCTTCTTTTAATTTTGCAACTTCGACACCAGCTCGAGTGAGCGTGCACAGCTAAATACATATTGTCCAAGATGTGTGCTTGTCTACCTACAGTGTCACTTGAAAGCTTGTTGTTTTAAAACAAGACAACGCTCTGCAGGAGCTCTTAACTCAACAGGACGTTGCCCCATAGGTGACCGCATGTAAAAGTGGGTGACAGCAGGTTGTGTGTTCCCAGGTGTGGTTTGCTCAAAACAGGAACTTCTCTGAGTAAATAATTGCACTGAACTGCACAGTGCAAGTTCTGAAGAAGCGAGCTGTTAAACGCTGATCCGCATCTCGCACACAGCACACTCAAAAAAAAAACCTGACCGGTATAATCAATATGAGAACTACACATTCAAGCCCAAATCGCAATGTAAAAATATCAGCAAAATGACCAAGCTATAGGTGTGTCAATATACTGTAAGGGGTGTTCAAGTCAAACCGGGATCTTTGTATTGTGCAGAATAACAACATACAATTACTAGAGTAAAACCTACTTTTATTTCTCTATAAAATCCCCTGTTACACAAATTCACTTATCCCAGCATTTCACTAGTGCTTGGATACCATAAAGGTAGAAAGTTTCCTCACTACGCTGAAGCAGTGATTGGACCGCTTGCTTCATGTTAAAAACGCTGGTTTCCCAGGAACCCATTTAAACATGTGAAAATGGCTTGGACTGTATGGGGGATGTAGCAATAACTCCCAGCTGAGTTCCTGCAATGTGCAAGTGGTGGCGGTACATGACTGTGTGTGCACTTCTGCAACTTCGCGACAATCTATTTGTCAATTTTCAAGAATCAGGCGTTCCACACTGAATGACTGCAGTGGGCTCTGAGTCACCTTGGCCTGTGATTAAAACCTTTTCAAAATTCACATTTTTTGCTAAGAGTCTGTACTTGAAGTCTTTTGTAAATGTCAATTAGTTTTACGCCTTCATTCACGAGAAACTTCGCCACAATTCCCAGTTTGACTTGAACACCCCTCGTATTTGTAGATTATAATAAGATAACAACACCGTGTGCACCAGCTATCAGTCTTCCATGTAACAAACCAGAATGACCAGAAAAAGCAAAACAAATACATTTGTAGTAGAGATAATGTACAGAAGAAGTAAAGGACTGGACACTCTATGTGAAGAGAACTCACTAAAGTATCTCACGTTGGTTTATTTTTCTAATGTGGACAAGTTGCATGTTTTCTCTTGCAGGCTTGAGTGGGTGGGCAAAAAAATTGCCCTCTGCATAATTAGCTTCTTTCCTTTTGTGGGAAGAAAGTACGGATGGCCCTATTATTTTGTATTGGCTTTAATTTTTGTAGCTTAATTTTATTTTATTAATTAATAATCACCTAGGGTGGAACGCTGGCATAGTGTTTAGCACTGTTGCCTCACACCTCCAGGGTCGAGGGTTCCATTCCCACCTCGGTTCTGTATGTGTGGTGTTTGCATGTTCTCCCCATGCTTGATGAGACAGGTAGATTAGCCTAATTGGTGTTCCCAAATTGTGTGTAAGTGTGTGGTGTGTGCCCTGTGATGGATTGGCACCCTTTCCAGGGTATACCCCGTCTTGTGCCCAAAGTTTCCTGGGATAGGCTCCAGGCTTCCTGTAACCCTGTATAGGATGAGCTGTATAGAAGATGAATAAATAAATAATTACCTAAATAAACTCAATACTTAAAATAGTTAATTGCCTTTTTCACTAATTAAATATTATTCACATTTGGATCAAGCAGTTTATTAAGATAAAAAAAAAAAAACATTAACAATTTTTTAGTTCAATTTGGAGTCCAATCAAAAAAAAATATTGCAGGCAGTTAGAACTTGGATTGGTGTAAAAGAGGGCAAGAGTCAGAATCTATCCCCAATTTGATACACACCAGGTTGCATAGTGACGTTGGCTGTGTGTCTATTCTGGGTGGCTAAGTTGGCCATCTCTATTCAACATCAAGCCAAACCTGGCCAACATAGAGCCATTGGTGGCAAAGGAGAACATTTCTTTTCAATTGTGCCAATGTTGACCCAAAAGACAAAAATGACATTGACTCAAGGTTGGCATGCAGTATGGTTGACGTCAAGTCAGTTCTGGGCCAACATCAGATCTCACAGATCAGATAAAATGATCAGCATCTGCTTTAGATACCGGGTTTATTTATTGTGTTACTGAATTACTGGACTTGTGCACGTCTCTTTCACAAGCTATGCTTATCACCATCTTACTTTTCTCTATTTGTGTCAGGATTTCTCACACATCTGTCATCTGCCATTCTTTTCTGGTCACCATGTTCTCAGGATCCACTAAAAACACAACAAGCCTTGGGGGGGTTTGCTACAGAACTTCTCAAAGAAATGACTCAGAATGTAGATTACAGTAAAACCTGTCACTATAATGAGTTTCAGAGATTGAACTAGAAGTGGAGGTCTTAACTGTAGGTCAAAATTGTCAGTTTCATTTGGTTTCTAAACAAACCGGATACAAGCTTTAAGAATATTTCATCTACACATATTATATCTCAACATTTCAACAACATTTATAAGATATACAAATATACAGACATTTAAGATGCATGCAGACCTTCTGAAATATTCTGGAATTCAGTGAAGTGTACAAAATAAAGTGAGAAAAAAAAGGACATATTTAGTATGGAAGCAGGCAAATTCTTGATTTGTATTTTACATGAAACCAACCCGTCCACAAACTTTTAACTCTCAGGGAGTTATTTAGCGCTAATAAAAAGTCCACGCACACGTATCCCTAGCCAATTAACCGCCTGCTACAGCGTAGCTTTCCTGATTAATCCCTTAAAACAAGCACGTCCAAAATGAGAGGAATAAACTATTCCCTTTAGTGCTTACAAATGCAGATAAAATTTATTATAAATAAAAATACAAGTAATGTGTACAAATACAGAAAAAAAGTGTCATGCTTGTTTTTGGTTTAAAATAGTTTCTGATTCGCTAATGTTAAACAGGGGTGCAAATATTTTGTAAGTAGATAGAGGATTACTGCAAAAAACATAAATTCAAACTCTTTATAATGATCAAAATAAGTTTACTAATTTATTGTTTTTTTTTGGAGAATGAGGAATTAATTAGTCCTGAAGGTTCAAAAAGTGAAACATCCTTTATTATGTAAAGATATACAGTATGGCCACACAACATTACATTACAGCCATTTACAACCAGCCATTGTTATCAAATGATTTTATTGCACATCACACTTCATACTCCTGCCAAACACTAAAAAAAGTGTTGGTGTTTTTGTGACCTGGTGAGTAAGCGGCGGTGAGACAGAGGAAACTTGCCGACATAAACTGTGGCAAAGGTGACCTGGGGTACATGAGCACTGACAGCTTTATGGGCTGCAGGCCCTGGCCGAACTCCCAGGCTCTCACAGGTACTCACAGAAAACAAGTGGCCATGGATCAGCCCTCGTCAATCCTGCTGGGCCGCTTATTCAGAATGTCATGTTGCCAATTCCTCCTGAATGTTCAATATGTGAGCAAATGAGTGTGAGTAAATTCACTGGTTTGGATACAAACGACATCATAGCAGAATCCAACAAAAAAAAAAAATCACAACTGCATTGTATCCATAGACAGTCAAATGCAATCGCAAGTTTTTTTTTTTTTTTTTTTTTTTTTTAGTTATACAGAGCCCCTGGAGCAGACTGGGTTAATGGTCTTGCTAATTGGCCCAACTTGGTGGAGCTGAGGCTCGAACCACCAGCCATCCGGTTAGTAACTTAACACACTGAGCCACCACTTCCCCAAGATAACATTTTACCCTGTGTGTCCTTCACGGAAATGTCAAATAACCACTCGTTACAATCATGATGAGCAGAAAAACACTTAAAACAGAACTTACCACACCTCAAAACTCATAACAAACTCAAAACATATCCATTTCCATTCCTGTTAGCCAAGAACAAGAAACTAGGCAAGTGAGAATGGGGTTAAGAAAACTGGTGGGCTGAGAACTGAAAAAACAAAACAAAAAAAACATCACTTTGTCTTCCTCCAACCTTCAGATGCCCAGTCTTTATAAGCATCCATATGGTGTGGTGGTGTGTGATGGCATCTCACCAGCATGAAAAAGCAGCACAAATGGCTTAAACCATTACATTTTAGTGTCTTTATTGATACAGGCCTAAGTAAAATGTCTTAAAGTACTCAGCAAGGTCAAACTCCGTTGCTAGCAGTAATCCTAAACCATGCTTCATGCTTCACAGACCATTCAAGCTTAGTAGATTAGACAAATGTAGATTTACCATTCTCAAAGATGAACTTACTGTACCACTGCCTTCCCCTTGAATCTTGCAGTAGTTTGTTTTCTCTGTCAGGCCCCGTGCACTGGCTCGTTCCCAGACTGCGGGTTTTGTCCCCTGGCAGTGAGACGAGCTGGCTGCAGCGAAACCTCACCCTCATAGAGTTTCATCATCGCCGTCTTTCTCTTGGGACGCTCTGTGGCATGAGGTAAGAGGGCTGGCCACAGCTGTGAGCAGTTCCACCTTTAGCTAATGGAAACCGGGAAAGTGAACATGGCCTTAAAAGTTATGAGAAGGGTCATCTTATTCTTATTCTTCATAAAAAAAAATACATGTATATAAAGAAATATTTCTCATTGCCATGGAGTAGCAGTTTGACAGAATGATATCATTAGACGTTTAGGGAAAGTAGGGAAACCACAGTTAGTATGCAGGGACTCACTAAGCAGAATCTGGTGAAGAGAAAAAGGAATATTAACTAAAGATAAAGAGTCAGGGCACAACAAGCAGAGGTGGTTTTGTCACTAGTCACAGGTATGTGGATGGAGGAGTGAGTTTAATCATAATTGACAGGATTGCAATAAACGTTAAATGGTCAAAACCGACAGAAGGCAGAGTGGAGGGGAAATATGGTGTCACAATGTGAAGGCATGAAAAAGCTGAAGATTTGATATGGTAACATCACAGATAAAGATGATTACTTATAAAAAACAGATCCCTATGGAAGGATTTATGATAATCAATAAAGTGGTATGCTTAATTGGAACTAGACATACAGTATATTACATGAAATGCTCCGCATAGAATGAACAAACAAAAAAAAAAGGCACATTAACCCCAGTTATAAACATACATATTTCCTTTACAGAGGGAAAATTAAAATTCACTTACAGTACCGGTGATAACATCCTGGAGCTTACACCTCATTTATAGTACTAAACCCTACATCACCATTCCTCATAAAACAAAAACAAAACAATTAAACAAACAAAAACCCCTGAAAAACCTCCAAAACCTATATTATTTAACAAAATCCCTGCTTGTGCCATGTGCTGATCAGTTGAGGAAAAACAGCTGAAAAGGGAGTGTGTGAGAATGTGAATGACGATCGAGTTCCCAGAGTACAATGTATTCGAAAATCATTTACTTTAATCACATTGAGATTTGTTATAACAGCTCAAAATGTTGCCTTGTATGTAGGCGATAATTGACACCTTGGCAGAAATTAGTAGTAATTAATTAACTCATTCCATAAGTGAAAACCCTGGGTTATATCATACTTCAGGCACAGATTGCTGTATGATGAAGTCCAGACAGTGTTTGTGTAAGACAAAGCATTAGGAACACTCTGCAGCTCGGCTCTTAGCGATATCATGTGTGTCATGTTGCTGTTTAATACTGATTAAGTGTCTAAGTGACTCTTACACCAATCAGCCTTAACATTAAAACCACTGTCAGGCGAATTAAACAACATTGCAGGTAACTGAACAATCAGTGTGTTGGAAGCAGAGAAAAAAAAAGTGCAAAATGCAAGTATAAGGACTGTCTAAGACAAAAAACAGAAGGTCTTGTAGGGTGTTCCTGAATATTCAGTGGTTAGTAGTACCTACAGTACCAATATGGAAGAGTTGGTTTGGCCCCACATCTGAATCTGATCGAGCATCTGTCTGATGTGCTGAACAAACCAATTTGATCCAGGACTTATAGGACGTGATGCTAGTGTCTTGGTGCCAGATACGACAACACACCTTCAGAGGTTTTGTGGAATCCATGCCTCAATGCATTAGAGCTGTTTTTGTAACAAGGAATAAATTAATATCCAAAAAAAATGGGTTCGAAATTTATGTTGTTTAGACTAAACATAACATATTTTACTACTAAAGTAATTCCTACTTTCAAGGGACATAGCTAAGCACGTTGAAATTATTCTCAACTGAAAGGTACTTCTTCTGATGGACAGGTCTCCTTATGTAAAGGCATGTGTGACCAATATTTTACTATTTACGGATGTCAAAGGGAAAAGAAATCAGCGTCTATGGGGGCACATGATGTCTTTTCCTTTCTTTCCCTTTGCATTGGTTTATTCACAGGAGAGACAGATGCCTGAAATCCTATTACAACAGTTGTAGAGACTCAAGACAATTCGCTGTTGTGTAAGACTCCTTTCTTTCATGTCCAGGATGAACTGTGCGTTGCAAATGTCTCCGACGAGGGTTCTATTGCTCATTTCTAAAGATAAAATCAACCTCTAGATACATTGTTATAAATTCTAAGTGATCAGGCTATGTGAATTAGGTTTCTGTTTGTCATGATGTAACCCTATAACTGCTGTTGTTTTAACGTTGTGCACATGCTTTAAATTTATGCTGTGTAGAGGCACATATTGATTGAAGTTCATAAGCAGCTGGAACAGTATTAAAACTAAAATTAAAAATGAATTCTCATGTAAAACTGTAGTTTTGTGTCTACTATGAAACAGTAGATATGTTTTCCATGGCATTTTTAAACAGTCCAAAATGTTGTTAAGCATTTTTAATGTGCTATATATAGTTTGGATTATGATTATAAATCAAGTCTTAAACTAAGTTAGACTACTTGGGGAATATGATTAGTATTTTTGAAGTCATGGCAGCAGTTTAAAGTCGCTGCAAGCATGGCTGTTGCCAGAGATAAAGTGCTCAAATGAAATCCTTGTGCGGGATGAGTGTTTTTTTTTTTGGTTATTTTGCAAGGCCACAATAAATGACTTGAGTATAAACATGGACACATTGGCTCTAATTCTGTTTTGAATGTAAAAGCTATTTACAACTGTATTTTATTTATTGCAGATAATTGAAAATAATTAGATGTATGATCATACTAATATTGGCGAGAATGGAGAACTGAGTCATGTCACTCTCTTTTAATACGTTTGAATTAAAATTATAATTTAATTTGGATGGACACATTCACTGTTTTATTTTGACATTTCCTAGAATCTTATTCACCTGGTCCCATGGTCTCGCATTCAGGATTTTCAATCAAACATCCTTCAAATGGCTGGATGATAAAGCATGCATTTAATTGTTGTGCTAGCAGGATGTTATCACTAACATCTTCTTTGTATTGAATTCACACACTAATCAGCTATAACATAGAAAATTTTTTTTTGGGTTCACTTTGTGTCACCGGGGCAGCTCTGGTGCCTTGAGACATGGGGCCTCTGGGATTGTGCTGTGGTGTCTGGCACCAGGAAGCTGGCGGTGCCAGTTTGTGGAGTGGAGCCATCGTGGATCATATTTGCTTGTATCATGGGTGCTCTGTCAGACTGGGATCTGAGGAGTTTGGGCTCTTTGCCTTTTGAGCCCAGTGAGCTGTGGTGCACTGGGTGTTCTGGTGCCTTTCCATCATGGCCAGCATTGACCATTTTTTTTGGTGATTTGTACATTGGCTTTTCTGTGGGTTTGGACCGGGCAGGCTGACCTTGTCCTCCATGGGCATGGATGAGCCTTGGGTGCCCATGAGTTTACTGGTATATAGTTGGTGATCAATGTTGTTCAGCTTAGTGGTCTTAATGTTATAGCTGATCTGTATATGCTGTAGTTTAGTGATAGATTAGATCATCCTGGGCTGTACCATTCATTGTTTTTAAACTGCTTCTATTTCCAGAATTCTTTAAGAGATTGTAGAAAATACCTGAACACACCTTAAGTATTGGAAGCAGAATAATTCATTCATGTTCAATAACTCTTGTTTTTTGGTCAGGGTCACAGTGGAATCTTCACACAAGCAATTTCTATTTCTAAAACCAAATGAACAAAGAGGAAAATTTATGTAGGACGTGCACAGAAAGTTCACATAGATAACCAAACCAGAATACAAAAACTAGGAAGGATAAAGTATAAGCATACATTACGAAGTTTTGTCACAAACAAAGAAGTTGTGAGCTCCATCATCCATCCAGAAAAGAAAGAGCGTTGTCTTGAATGGCGTACGATGCACCACATCCATACACTGTTCACATTTAGTAGGTCATTACATCAATATTTTCATAAATGTCCATTATTGAATAGTTAAGAGTTCTTAGCTTTCTAATTTTTGTATTAAGAACCATTTACTATAACTTTGTCAAATTCTCAATATAACAATTAGGACTTTGCACAGGCTGGCAAGCCAGAGAACTCTTAATGGCGTAGTGCCTTCATTCTTAGCATGTTAGTTTAGCACTAAATGAAAATGTCAAATTTTACATCATTAAAGCAGACCAGACAAGTTCAGATTTTTAAACCAGATTTTTGTGGTACTATTTATTAGCCATGGTTTCAGTTGGATCATCTCTGGAAACCCTTAAAAGGTTCTATGTAAAACCCTACGACCAAGTGCTTTTCCTTTATACACTCACAGTTATTAAAACAAAAGCATATTCAAGGTGTATCTTAGAGTCCATTGTGATCATTAATGAGTAGTATAAGATGACGATAGGAAATGCTCCTAACACCCTTCTCCACATGTAATGACTCCTTAGATATACAATGCATAGAGACAATGCATCCCACTGGGATCACTGATTCGAGCCGATTCCATGTAGAACATGTAAGCACCTTATTCGTAAGAACGTCACACAGAGTAAAGGTCTATACTTGTTCATTCAGTCACTTGAACACACATACACACACACACACACACACACATACACACACGCATGCACATAGGGCAGGAATTCTTGGGGAATTTCTACGATACCTCGCAGGCAAATAAAATTAGCGGATGGTGACAGAGTGTCCATTGTGGCGATCACACAATGTGGCGCTTCATGTGTTTCTCACTGCGTCTGGTGGAAAGACTTTGTATTGGAGCCTGGTTTCATTTGCCTGAAGGGACGTGTTTCTCCCTCTTCTCCTTTTCACAAGACATGATGAAATGGTGACAAGGAGCAAATATTAACTGATTACAATGAATGGTATGGTTATTACTTCTTTACAAATATGAGATTTCTATTTCTAGTCACTTAAATCCCTTAAAACCCAAGCGGCACAGATCTGTGCCAGCAACATAGCATACAGTAGGTCAATCACGATTAAAAATATATACAGGTTGTGCTTATATAAGTCTTGCCGGTTAACGGGGAGGCTTCAGACATCAAACTGTGTGTTTGGGTTTTCTGACATGTCAGGTAGAACGAAAGTTATCATTATTTTTATAACGCATGCATTTTACCAATACCAGAATATGGGAATGACGTCGCACAAATGTAGAACCTTCAAGAATGAACATATTGTTATATATTTTTTGGTCATAGAAACAACCATAAAATGTTTGTTTCTATGTATCTGTGCTATTTCTTTGTCCATGTGACCCATTAAATTTTTTTTTTAATGCTCAGTCATGTTTTTCGAATTAAAATGAAATAAAATTCAGTACAACATATTGCACAATCCTGAGCCCTATATGTGTTTATTATGATGATGAGGGTTTTGTCTTTCATGGATTGGCTTTGGCACAGTAAACAACTTTAAAAGTTGTTAAGCACAAAGATAAGCTAAAATAAAAGTCACATGCAGCTTATTTTTCTATATATATATTATATTTTTAACAGCATTTCATTAAACGTCATGTAAACATCATGTAACGCCAGCAGGGTGGCTTAGTGGTTAGCACTTTTGCCTTGCTCCTCAAGGGTCTGGGCTTGATTCCCACCTTGGGGTCTGTGTGCATGGAGTTTGCATGTTCTCCGGGTGCTCTGGTTTCCTCTCACAGTCCAAAGACATGCAGATTAGGCTAATCGGTGTTCCCAAATTACCCGTAGTGTATGAATGAGCGTGTGAGTGTGTGTATGTGTGTGTGCCCTGCGATGGATTCGCACCCCATCCAGGGTGTACCCTTCCTTGTGCACTTCGTCTCCTGGGATAGGCTACAGGCCCCCCTCGACCTAGTATGCAGGATAAAGTGGTATAGAGTGAGTGAGTCTATTTGGCACAAAATGTGAGGATAATGGTGATATAGAAAAGAAAAACATATTCCTGAAACCCTCATCTAATCTGCATCAACAAGCAAGTTTCCTCAAGTCAGAAAAAGGACAGAAGCAAGTTGTACCATCATTTTTCAACTTCCATTCGCCACACAGACACACGCACACACACACACACACTGCATTAGACCGCCATTTCAACTTGCTTAGATCTTGCTACATTGCCAAAGATGCGCTGTTGATGCTCCACATTTCGGAACAAAGCCAAGCTCACATTTTGCGTCGTAGCAATCCGTGGGCAGATGAATTCTCATTGTGAGGACAGTATTCTATAAATATGCGCTGCACTGTCACTCGTTAGATGAGCTCTTTGTGGATGGCAGTCTGTCATACATTCCTCAGCACAATTACACGTCGCCTCACGCTCGATGAACAGAGGTGGCTTTATAAGCAGGGAAAACTTACAACTTTAGCTTAAACTGTAAACTTCAACAAAAGAAATCACAGAAATGATGGACGATGCAGTACTATATGTTGAGAATAAGTCAGGAGACGTCCTCACGCTTAAATAAGTGTATGTCATTTGTTATGATTATCAGTTAGAGAATTCCCCTTGACATATAGCGGCATGTTGTTTCCAGTGCAAAGAAACGCAGTCTTTGTCTCACCCTAGTCCAGCATTCTGTTGCCTGAGGGGTCAATTTGCCTCCTGTTTCTGGTCTTTATTGAGGTCTGAACAGACATCCATGCAACAGATCAACAGATCTCCTTGTACCAGTTTCCCCCTTAGCACCAGGATCTTCCGAACAGTAACGGCTTTAGGAACATGTCCTCTCATTATTGGCCGGTTCATGACCATAACAAGCATTCTTGGTGAACTAAAGCAAATAAATTCATTATTGTTTCATTAATTATTACATCGTACCTTTTATGATTTTACAGTGGTGTATGGATTATTCTTACACATCCCCAGGACCTGTCACCATAAGGAATAATTAGTCTCTTAAATACTAATATCACAAGCATGTTCACACTCGAAGCATTTTCTTCTCTTTTAAACACTGAATGTAACATTCATAAAAAGCAAACACAAACACAACTGTGTTTCATGTAAAAAAACTAAAACCACACTACATATATTCATTCATTAATTTTCAGCATGCATTCACTCCTGGTGATGGTTGTAATGGATCCAAAAAACAACTCCAGGACCGGGCACGCATGGATCACGGAACACACAACACACTCAGTTGCAAGTGGGGCAATTTAGCCTGATCTGTTCACCTACTGGCTCGTTTAGAAGGTGAGAGGAAGCTGGAGAACCCGAGGAACTCCACAAGGATATTTACTTAAAATCTAACCCGAGCCCAGAGAATCAAACTGGGGATCCCAGGCTGCGACCCGCTGTCAACCCACTACAGTATATTCAAAAGTTACAGTTATAACATTACGATGCAGTCATAAGCAAGCATTGGACTACGGTTTGGAAGGTTCCAGGTTCAAACCCCATGACCACCAAGTTACCACTATTGGGCCCTTGAGTGAGGCCTTTAACCCTCAAGTGCTCAGATGTATAATGAGATAAAATGTAAGTTGCTCTGAAAAGGGCGTCTGCCAAATGCCTCAATGTAAATGTATATGTTAAGCTTTTGAGGCTCAATAGTTAAGACATTGGACTACGGTTTGGAAGGTTCCAGGTTCAAATCCCATGACAACCAAGTTTCCTCTGTTGGGCCCTCGAGTGAGGTCTTTAACCCTCAAGTGCTCAGATGTATAACAGGATTTAAAAAAGAAAGTTGCTTGGAATAAGAGTGTCTGCCAAAATATGAATAGTAAATAATAACAATCATAAATTTTATTAGACATTTGGCTCTTTCCATTGAGGGGTCGCCACAGCAGACCATCCGATCCACACCAGGTGCCCTTCCTGACCCAACCCTCCCATTTTATTCAGGTTTGAGATCGACAATGTATCCAATGGCTGGGGTTTGGGCAGTGGGTGGAAATGAAACCCAATCCTTCTGCATGGTAGATGAAAAACCAACCTCTAACGCCCCTAAATATAAAAGAGAAATTCAATTTGGCCTGCCTCTGGTGCACAGTGTTTGGGTGCCCAGTGTAGCGGGTTGCTGGTGTAGTTGGCGTCCATCACCATTTAACATATTTGGCAGTGTCTTTGAATTGCAACAGTAGTAGTTTTATGTCAAACTCTAAATCTGCTGAAACAGTGGAGCAGCGTGAATAGCGGCAGCGATGTGACCGGTGCACACTCCATTTGCAGATACTGTAAGGCTAGCACGTGGGCGTCAGGATCTGCAGGCGGCTGGAGCTCATATATAGTATACTGTATTATAGAAAAAGACCACTTCTGGGTCTTATTTGTACAAACACTCACATAATGTATCATAATGTAGTATGGAGTTTCTGATCAATTTTAAACAGTATATTACCTGAGAAATTTCCATTCCTGGAAAACATCAATTTGTAAACTTGCTTGGAAGATCCTGCTCGGCAAAAACGGTGGAGAAATCCATAGATACAAAGAAACACTACCAGATAAACAACCAATTATCATGTTCATTTCCTGTGTACTGTATAAACATAATTCCAGTGTTTAGACTAAATAAACATAATTTTATTTTCTCTTTCTTTTCTCCATGTTTTCAATCTTACACTTAGCATCGTTGTTCCAGATATGTGTTAGAATGTCATACAGTGAGTTCCCTCACATGTTCAGGACTGTAAAAGATTCTAATCTCATTTTATTGGGCTTACTGTACCATAAGGCTTCACTTTGCTAATTGCGTCCAAGCCATCACAGGTTAAACCAGGAAGCTGACACTTCATTTCCGACCGCAAGAACAACCAGCGGTTTTATTTCTCACAATTTTAAATCCAATTGTTAGTACAGGTAACTCGTCTTTGCTTTTTACTTTTTTCCCTCCCATCCACAATAATTCATGCTTAATCAAGAAATCCTTTGACTGGTTGTATTCTATTTCCACAACCTTTTACTGTTCAAGTCTATGTAAGAGATGTACAATGTGGGCTGAAGATCAGATGCTGGTGCTGGAGCCAGGAACCAGAAAACCTCTTTAAGGAACGGCCCACATAGTCGGTTTGCGAGCCAAATCATTACCTAATCAGATGTGGGTGTGTCCTATTGCAGAGCTTAAAAGTAATAACAAGCATAGTGGAGTTTACAAGTAGAGTAGAAAACTTTATTGTAAACTCTAGAATGAAATAACGTTCTCAGAACGTTATGAAATAACAGTAGATAGTGAAACAGTGAGGGATGTACTGTACAGTATGTCATGTCTTAGTGGAATGATGTGTAGTGAGTAAACTCATATCCTAAAACTAGTGAAATAAAAGTCCCCGAGCGTGATGAGTAAACCTGAAATGGTTTTCAGGTCACCTGGATTTGAGAACACGAAATACAGGAAATGCACGAGGGCGTTCAAGTCAAAGTGGGACCTTTGATTGCGCTGAATCAAAGAACACGGTTATGAGAATAAAAAAAAAAAAATCCTTTAATTCTCTATATAATCCCCGTCGTTTCACTAGTGCTTGGATACCATTAAGGTAAAACGTTTTCTCAGTTATGCCAGAACCTTGATCATACTGCCTGCTTTACGTCTGAAATGCTGGCCTCCCAGGAACTCCTACCCCAACGACCGAAAATGTGGAAATGGCTTAGAGTGAGGTCAGAACTGAAGGATGTGAGGGATGTGGCAATAACTCCCAGACAGGTTCCTGTAATGTAATTTTCAACAGACAGGTGTTGACTAGGTAAGTGTTCACAGGAACGACCGCAGTGTGCTCCGAGCCACTTCGTTATTCACAGACGTACAGCTCATTTTAAAGAGTTTCCACCATTTAAATATTTCGCTGTAGCAAAGAGTCTCATTAGCGTACGATGCTTGGAGTTTCCTGTAAACGTTAATTGGTTGTTTTACTTTCATTGCTAAGAAATTTCATCACAAGTCCCGGTTTGAGCGTTCTTGAACGCTTTTCATGTGTTGCCCTTCTTCTTTGTTGAAATAGTTGTTTATTTTACATGCGTAGGTGGTCAGAGGAGGTTTTGCTAAAGCATTAGCAGGATTTCTTTAGTCTAATTAACTGCAGTTGTTAGTAATTTGTCGCTACAGCTCATTGACAGCAACAGAGCAACTTGGTATTTTTCTTAATAATAATAATAATAATAATACCGCCTACATATTACAATATCCACTTTTTATGGTGATCGTGAAGATCACTTCAGGTACTCAAAAAGGTTGCAATAGCAACACAGTAACACCTCCATGTCCATGACATGACCAGCCCTGGTTTCAGACCATTTTAGAGATGAGGCCGAACCAATTTTGCCGTCCTGTTGACTGCGCCCGAGCTTTGCGTCATCTCCTCACTGCTCTTCATCTCCTAGAACTCTTTCTCTCGATGAAGTCTCTTCATCCTCATATGGGTGCCTGTCACGTTCCCATATTGTTCATCTGTATTTTTTCTCTTTTTTTGCCCACCCACAGAACTGCAGAGCTGATTGTAGATTAAATGAACACATTCCTGAGTTCAGTCCAGATGAAAGGGCCCTTCTCCGATTCCACTGATGAGCAGATCTTTAACTAGAGGCAGCCTCCCATCTGGGTTCAATATGGCTCTTGTCACATCTTTACCCAAAGTTCTTTTTGATTTGATATATCAAAGGGCTGCTAAGCTATCTCTCGGTTCTACCTAAATTAGTTGTGTAAGAGGTATTTGAGATTTTTAAGCTCTTTCATTTTAACAACCGCAGACTACGTAAAGTGGTTCTTAAATGGATAACCATGGAAAGAGATGCTGTCTTCAACTCAGATGCTGGAAAACATCACCTCAAGCTTGATTCAGTACTGACTCAATGGGATTTGAATAAGACTATATCTGGTTTACTATTTATCATACTTAAAATGAGTGTTTCACTGTTAAAGTTTAGGTGTCTTTGTTAATATCAGCTGAAAAAGCATTGAAAAATGTCAGCATTTATGCATGTAATCCATTGCATAATGATATTAATATTATATATGCATAACAATAATATAACTTTAATAACTGAAAAGAATCACAAGCGTTTCAGTGGATGCAAAAAAGGTTTGTAAAGCTAGAGCTATGAGAGAATATTTACAGTATGTTGGATTCCGCAGGACACCGGTCTCTCACCTGCCATGCAGCAGGACTGGGTTTGGTTTCCTCCCAACGCTAAACCCCAACCACTGGATGCAGTGCTGATCCCAAGCCTGGATAAAATGGGAATGTTGCGTCAGGGATGGCATTCGGCGTAAAACCTGTGCCAAGTTGTGTGTGAATCAGATGGGCCGAAAGACTAACAGCAACAAATGGAAGAATGATGTAAACTTTTTTAATCCCATCTACCAATTTATTAACAACTGAAACACACTTTAACTATTTCTCTTACTTTTCATAATAAAGGCACACCTGCATGTCTAGGAAAAAAAACAAACATTTTGGGGTACAAATTATCTTAAGGGTATGTAAACTTTTGCACTCAACTATATTCCTGTGAACATTTTTTAGCCAAACTATTCTATTCTCATATATACAGCTGCTTTATATATATATAGAAATACACTTACTTTATTTTTTATTTACATTTTGATTACTGTACCTAGTCTGTGTGTATTAAGATTTGTCACTTTACTGCCCCCAGTGGTGAATTCGCCATCCTACCATTTTTCACCACACTTCTGAGTTTGTAAATGAACCACATTAAAGTGTCATCCCTATATCCAGGTCTTTACCAGGCCGCATCTTTGCATTTACACTACACAACAGGAGGACATATGGATAAATGTAACATGAGCAGAGAATCCTAGAGTCAAGGATCCACACAAGCTGTGCACCTACAGTCACTGGGTTAATGGAAAAGGTTTCAGATGCCCGTCTACATTTCAGATTGGATTTGGTGCGGTAAAAAGGGGGTTGGGGGGGGGGGTGAGTGGGCATCAGCAGCTGTTCATCCCCCCCAGGTGAACGACACCCCCTATAGCTTAATGCTGTCTGAGATGGCCTTTGTCGGCTATAAAGACACAGCCTGGCCTACTTCTCCTCCCATTGTCTCCATGTCCTACCAGGAAGGGGTCAATGATTAATCTCAGAACCTGGGCTGTGGACAATACAAGGCTTTTATTCAAGTTTCGGCCCTTTCTCTTGCAGTTGTAAATTTTGGAAGCTTTAATACTTTCCTGGCCAGTGTTTCAAACCCTTAGGCTTCAATGCCACAAAAGACCAGACCATAAAATGAGAAAAAAAGCACATGGTCACTATCTGTGCTCAGCTGAAGGAAGAGTATTACTTTAGATCACCTGCAGAGATATGGACTATAGTTATAATGACACCAGTTAAATAGTTAAGTCCGTATGTTGTGCTTAATCTGTGATGTAATAGATTACAATGTAACGTGTACACGGAAAACAAAACCTGGATTAATGTGAAAAAATCAACAACTATATAATATTAGGGGGTGTCAATCAACTCATGGGACATTGTGCTAGGGCTTAAAATGCAGCTTCAGCACATGCAAGACATAGGAAAGACTTGGAAAGGCCAATGATCCATAAGTATACTGGCTGTGCCTTAAATTGATAGAGACAAGTATGCATTACTAATGTGCATTACATGTAGTAGAATGGAATTTTTTTTTTTTTTGTGTCTCCACATCTCAATTCAACAGTATACTGAAATGAAAGTAGCACAAAAACACTGTTGGCCTAATTAAACCTCAGTTCTTGTGCAAAATAGGTGACAATTGATTTCAATGAACATCATGTACAGTATGATGCCGTTTTAAAATTATGTTTTAAGTAGTTAATGGCTAAAAGTGGCTCAACTTATAGGGAATAACCAACAAATAAATCCTGATACAGGTTTTAACGGGCATCAGTAGTGTTTGCACAGCGGAGCTAGAGTAGGACCTGGAGAAACCCGAGTCTGAGCAGGATCTTTAGAAAAGTAATCCAGAATAACTAGTGCTTTAATTAAAGAGGATTATTAAGGAATAGATTATTAAAAAAATTATTATAATAAGGAAGAAAACATTATAAAATAAAATAATAAATCAAACAACAACAACAATGTTATTATTATTATTATTATTATTATTATTATTATTATTATTATTATTATTGTTGTTGTTGTTATAATTAAGATTACATTGTTGTTTGCAAACTAAATTAACTGTGAAATAATCTTTTTTTTTCATCATCATTTGAGAATATACAGTATGTTCAGTTTCTTACTTCCTAAATACAAACATCAGCAGCAGCCATAGAGCTCGTCGATCAAACGAGTTGGGAGACCACCAACATGTGTTTCTTGGCTGCCGCCCCTGCATATATATATATATATATATATATATATATATTCATCACCATGTGAGAATATACAGTATGTTCAGCTTCTTACTTCCTAAAAATGTTTTAAAAGAACATACTGTATGTGCACTTTGATTAACTGAATATATAGAAAACTTATTTATATACATTCTCTTTCTGATTTTTGGTTTATTCCTTAGTTGGTTTATTCATAAGTAAATTTTTCTAGTGAACTAATTATTATGCTAATTATAGGATAATGTAACATTTTGGGGAAATCTTAAAAAAATTTAATGTGATCATTTTTACTCTCACTTTTTTTCCGTCAGATATAAATATAAACTAAACAGAGTAAAGCCAGAACTAAACTCATCTATCCGTGAGAGATTATTTGTTTCACACAATTCACACACGTCCAAGAGTCTGAAATATTCCTAACCTTTAACAATACCACAAGAGCGCTAAATCTTCTCACACTATCATTTAATTATTACCAGGTGTACACAGGCTAACAGGCTTTACGAGGGCTATATGGAAATAAAGAGGCCCTGCCTGAGGAGACAACCATAGATACCTTTGTATTTGGAAATGATCTCTATCTTATGGACAAAGATGAGCGCAGGAACAGGTGACAGAGGCTCCTCGGCGATGGTCGCCCCTTTGGGCTGAGCAGATGGCGAAAGGCCCGTTGCTAGGCGTGAGGCCAGAGGAATCCATTTTTTAATTCCTGATTATTTGCTTCAGAACCACAAGTAATATCCCAAGCGCTCGCAAGGCCAAGAGAAGGAGGAGGGACCCAGTGAAAGAAGACACAGAAAGACGTGGGGCTGTGTTAGTAGTTGACTCAATGGGGCGGGGGGGGTGATGAAGAAGTGTTGGTTTAAGGCCACAGTTTTAAAAGGCCAAGCCAAAAAGATTATGTTCCTCTAATGTTCGGGTGGCTTACAGAAGTCAAAGGAGACAAGTTTTATTCTTTCCTCCAATTCAGCTGAAGTCTATATTTGTAATAGCTGTATGAAAGATACAATTTTTTTTTTAATTATTATTATTATTAGGCTCTCTAATTCAGGTAAACATGTTCTGTTTTCTGTCTCTGGGGATTTAAATGTAAAAAAATAACCAGATCTCTGGATACACACACAAAAGCTGGACATGCAGGGACGGCAGCCAAGAAGCACATGTTGGTGGTCTCCCAACTCGTTTGATCGACGAGCTCTATGGCTGCTGCCGATGTTTGTTTTAATCTCAATAGTCCTTTTAATGGCTTTCTATATAACTAGGAACAAAACAGTTTTTTTTTTCTTTCTTGAAGAGAAAACATTTCACAGTGACAAAAAGTACCAGGAAGCATGTCGGACTCCTGTTTTAATATCGAATTCCAAAACAAAATTAGAGCCAAGAGGAAATAAAATCATTCCAATGTTTTGTTACTAATTTCTAAAATACATTTTAAATACTTGCTGCTTTGAAGAATAATCATTCTAATGTAAATATTTAAAACAGTCGGTCTTTTCGGCTTTTCACGATTTCTAATGGCTGTTTCCAATTTGTCGGAATATATAGTTTAATAATTGCCTCTGTAAGACAGAAACCTATTCAGCGCTCAGGTTTTTGTCCAGCCGGAAAATATTTCCTTTGGATATTATGCAAGGAGATGATGCCAATTCTGGTATTTTTCACAAATGAATCCCAAAACTTGAAAAACACCAACAGATTTCTGAATCTGTGCTCGTTCACCGTCAATAGTGAGACCTGATACGTGTAGCAAATAACACACTGGCCATTACTTTTCCTCATAACGTGGGCGGTGTAAAGCTGTTTCACAGAATAATTGGTGGATCCCACTAAACCGTTATGTACGTGCTGGCGAACAATAGAATTAGAGCTGGATTGAGAATTAGGGACAAGAATGAGCACGACTGAGAAATGACCTGTAATCTTAAACTTCCCTGGTGAATCTAAACCTAGACTCTACCACACCTGTTTTTCGGTGACATCATTCGTATCCCATGTAGCCGTAGCAATGGCCGTGCAAGGCGAGTAAGTGCCAGGCAAACAGAGCTCAGCCAGAATATTTGTCCGAGGAGGCTGCGAGGCGTCGCGCAGTCTGCTGGAAGACCCTTTCGTCATGTTACATTTCCTCCCTCTCTCTCTGTCTTATCTTCTCTCTACGTTCTCTGTCCCCTCTCTCCTACCTCGGCAGCTCGTCCCTGGTCTCTTTCACATCCTGATTACAATACGATTATCTCATTAAAAGCTTTACAGATGGGAGAAAAAACGGGATCCGAGGTTTCCCTTACACGCCCAGTTTCACTGTATTTTTATTAGATCGCTTTCGGCGGCACTCTGAAACGCAGCGAAAACGTCCACATCACGCTAATGCAGTAAAAGTGGCCGTCTGGGATTTGTCTCTCTGACTGATTCGGTACAATATCTTCCTGTTGTGAAAGTCTTTGCATTGCCATATGAGAGTCTAACATCTTCTCTCATCGAGGACGGATCAAAACCAGCATGACATATGGCTACGATTTACAGTATGGTACAGTGACGTTTCTACTGTAAATGTGTCCTCAAGAAGACAAAAAAGAATTGGTGTTTAAAGTTAGAGCAGTAAAACTGATGACAAATGCAACTTTTCTTCCAAGGGTTTGTGAAGTCTTAGACAATAGATTCAGTATGCAATGCTTATTTTAGGAAGCAATCCATTCAGCAATTTATTAGCGATTAAAAATGCTCTCAGTAAAACTATATTAAACTCTAATAAGCTATATTCAACAACTGCTTTAAAGACAGCAAATTCGTAAATACCAGTAAAATATTTTACAATGCATTTGGAATATGCTCTCAATTAGTGCAGTGCACTGAGAACTGCATAGAAGTGCTGTTTTAGTGCATAAAATAACAGTGTTAAGACTTAGATCTTTGCAGAAGTGCTACAAAGAGTAGTTCATTTTAGCTACATTTTTCGAAATCGGTTTATTTAATATTATTTCCACAATTGTGATGCCATAAATGTGTGTATTTGTGTATATGTAAAAGTAAAATAAAGGTATAGTGTGCATAATGCATTTCTATAGAAATAACTTAAATATAAGCTTTAATTAAACATTTAGAGCACTTAATTATTTAATTATTTCCTTAATTATTATTATTATTTTTTTTATAAATTACTATTTCACCTGAATGTTGTCACTTTGAAAATACAACCTTTATACCTGTAGTATGGATAGTTAATAGACACATTTATTTCTTTGTTAATTTTTTATTTTTTTTTACTATCATTGCCTTAATAGCAAATACAGCAGATATTGTTGCATAAGAGGGGTAAGATTTTTTTTTACCACTGATAAAACATTTTTTTAGTGCTGATAAAACTTTAAGAGCCTATAAGAGTTACAAGGGCAAAAGGGCAACCCCAATCGTGGAACCATCCATTTATTTATTTATTGCCCATCTTGATTCTGACTTAATTTTATGATTTAGGCGTGTTTGCAATCCCTCCATTTCAATGTTTCGGTCAGCCAAGAGCATGAGATCAGCAGCTGTAATGCCCTAATGAACGCTTCAGTCTTTTGCCTGTACTATATTGTTTGTGCATGCGTAGTTTATTCATAAAAAGAATAAGAGCATGGACTTCTTGAAAACACTTTTAATTGTACAAAATTACACTCACTGGCTACTTCAATAGGTACAGCTGTTCAACTGTGTGTTAATGCAAACATCTAATCAGCCAATTACATGGTAGCAACTTAATGCATTTAGGTAAGTAGACCTGATCAAGGTGATCTGCTGAAAATGAGCATCAGATTTAAGTGATTCAAGGTGAGTTAAGCGACATTGATCATGGCAAAGTCTGCTGATCTACTGGGATGAGAAAGCAAAATCACAAAAAAAAAAACAAATCACAAATTGCTAAAATCATCTCAGACTGTTTTTGAACTTGACAATAGGTTCACTGTTCTCAAATGGCCTCCACAGTCACCAGATCTCAATCCAATGAAGAACCTTTGGGATGTGGTGGTACGGGAGATGAACATTATGGATGTGCAGTATAGTGTCATTTCAATATTCAACCACAATCTCTAAAGAATGTTTACAGCACCTTGTTGCAGCTGTGCCTTAAGAATTGCATTAATTCTTAGTGGTATACATGCAACAAGGTGCATCTATGCCTTAATTCTTTGGTAGCAAAATGGGGTCCAATCCAGTATACTTAATAATGTGGCCGGGGAGTGTATATTGTAGAATAAATCTGTTGAAAATCGGTGAATTTAACTAAGAATGTTACAGTACATATTGCAAAATGTTTGGCGACAATACTAATATACATTAACCTCGATTAAGGTCTCCGTCTAAATAACAAGGTTTGAGTCCTAACAATTCTAATGGCAGTGGTCTTTCCCAGGATGACCTCGCCCTTATCCATAGAATAAGGATGGCTCACTGAAGAATTTTTAATAGGGATTGAAATGATCTAAATCTTATGCTATGGCCTTCACAGTCACAGTCACGTAATGACCCCACACTTTCTATGTGACTATAAAATTCGAGGAAGTTCTCATTTGTATGTATAGTATTTGATGACAAATGACACTAATAGGGAGTAATTACAGTAAATGTGTAATGTAACACATTTGTGTGCTGGTGTAAGGGGGGGGTAGCTTTAAGAGAGCAATGAAACTCAGCCAGACAGCACGATATAAATCAAATACCAAACAATAGCGACTTTTACGAGGCCAGTTTTACACAAATTAGTTCCAATTCTGGGTCGGAATCAGGCTTTCTGCACCACACCGGGAAGAAAATCTCGATTTAGCGTATCTCTGCGGTTCTCAGACTCACCAGAACAAATACACAAATACATAGATGGACAGACTTCTGAAACTTGTGTCCCCTTTTCCCCGAACTGGTTCTAAATCTGGTGTTCTGGAGCAACCTGCTGTGGAGAAACTCCTGGATCTCAATCTCACCAGCATCCTGAACTCTACACCGCCAAGCATTCCATTCTTCAACTTCCCAGAGTCTAGAATGAAACACTTTCCTAAATGGGACAGCTGAACGAACAACTGGACAACAAAATAACCTTCGCAGAGGCACATTAAGAAGTCGGCAGGGAGTGTGAGAAAATATTCCTGGTATTAGGAAGTGTATTTGTTGTCACTGCTTCGGCTGCGTAGCTATCAAACCATCACGTAATGTAACATAATGATGGGAAAGGCCTGTTTATTCGGGAATATCTTTAAATCTGGTCCGACTGATAAATTAAATGCTTTCATTACTCAGTAAAAAAAAAAAAATGCGTTGATGTGAGAGTCTGTGCGTTTGTCATATTATTCTAATATTTTAAAAGACGTAGGCGTAATATAGATGTTTAATTATCCATGTCACCACAAATCTGGCCCCAAGCTTGTTGGGTTCGTCTTCGCTTCAAAGCCCGAGCAAAGCACGATCTCACTCAGGAAACACTCTAGAGAGCGAATCGAGTGTGTGGAGCTTCTTCCGTCAAGGGTTGGAGGAGTTCCATGCCGCGTGATTGTGGCCTCCTAATTGGCCAGGCTTTACACAAATCAATGCCATGTGCTGCGAAAGAACGCCCGAGTGAGCAGAACGTTCTTTGAGGTGGCGCCGCGACGCCTCTGGCTCAAACCGAACCGGGCCAATGTGCGGCCAAGAGCAGCATAGCGAGGCTCCAACGTCTGTAAAGACACCTCCTCTCTCACTCTCTCTCTTTCTCTTCTTTCCCTTGTTTTCCTCTGCTCGTCTTTCTCTCACACTCTCGCCTTTCCCGGTTTGCTTTTTCCTCTGCCCTCATGTTTGAATAACATTCACGGGATGTTACCATCTGTTGGCAGGGCGTCTCTCTCTCTCTCTCTCTCTCTCTCTCTCTCTTTCTCTCTATGTCTCCTCTCCCAACTTTCTCAGTCCTCCTTCTGTCCTCTTCTCCTCTTCTCGTCCTGTGTTCTGTTCTCTCCTCTATGTTCTCTGTGTTTGAATAACAGTCACGGGACATTACCATTCATTACCATGCTTTCTTTGAAGCGAATGCCCACTCACGCCAGCTCATCTGGACGGGTGACACTTTCTGGTTTTCTTTCCCAAACCAGGCATCGTCAGCTGATATTACTCTATGTTTAGAAGTGGCCAAGTCCGGAATGCCAAGGCTCCACCACAAAACCCCTTTCGCATCCTCACCTTAAGCATTTAATGAGCAACAAATGAGCTTTCATAGGCTGAGAGTAATTATAAATAGTACAGTATTTCTTGAGTTGTGTTATCATTTAAATCTGTCTGCTTTTATTACTGAAAACATGATAATACCGTTGATACAGTAATTCATGATAATTCATGCTACGTTTATGATTAACATAAACGTAAAAAAGTTTGAAAAGTTACTTTATCTGTCAAGGCAATTTCCACTGTCCTCCTTGTCAACGTTGGGATTGTGTGTCGCGTGTCAAAGGCCTGTGAAACAATAAAAACAGACTGACGTTTATAAGTAGGGTTTATTAACTTCCCGCCACAAAAGAATGTGATTCAGATACGGATGCAAGATGTTTTGTGACTTTGTCTTGGGGAATTTCAGGCAGACCGAATCCGAATTGTTCCTCCTTTCCCAAAAACCTTTACAAGTCGAGGTGCATTTTTTCCCAGGCTACAACAGCATGTCCTCTGGGACTTTTCGTTCTCTCTCTCTCTGCCTCTTTTACCACGCAAACACACACACACACACACACACACAGAGTGAGAAGAGACAGGAAATGGCTAAAAATAGCTCAGATTAAAGGTATGTTATGGCACAGGAACATGAGAAGGATGGACTTGAGTAAGACCGAACCTCCTCCTGTGCGTTCGGGAGGTTTTTCTCAGGCGAGGGCTTGGGAACTGGACTCAGCAGCTGAGAAGTGGCCTGTTTATTTTCCTTTCAGGTTCAACATTCTCCGTGTCATGGTTCAGAAGTGGAGTAGTTTAGTGTGTGTGTGTGTGTGTGTGTGTGTTTGCATCCGGCCAAGAGGAATTAGTGTGAAGGCTTTAGAAACTGTATGGTTTATCTTTCTTTGTATTCTCATTATTATTATTATTATTATTATTATTATTATTATTATTATTATTATAAAATAATCAAAGGGACTATCACTCAGTCACTTATTTTTGAGTAACAGTTGTATCCTGGTGACGATTGCAGCGGAACCAGGGAGCACCGGGGGCAAGGTGGGGATACACTATGGGCACACACATTCACACGCTTTTAATGAGTGCTGTTGTGCTGCACCCTCGTGCACATGACCGCATCATAGCCGTGCTGATATTCAGTACAACAGCATGGCCTCGAGTGTGATATACCACAGTCCCACAAACACCATTTATCAGCAACAGATTATTATTTGTATTTAACCAGGAATTTTGTTCCGCCAACACTCATCCTTCTGTGACTGGCGGAAATAACTAACCGCGACTAGCAAACATGGCGATGAGAGTTAGAGAACAGTTAGTGAATTTTTCAACAGGGATGAAAGGAGTTTTAAAGTCTTACCTGTGCTACAGTATGTCTCCAAATGGTGAGGAGAAGGTGAAACCATGCAGGTGATGGACAGTTCTGTAAATGTCAAATCTTATTTTCACTTATTCCACTTTAGAAAATCAGCTCTGTAATCCCAAATTAACGTTAAATGGAAAACTAGTGTGTACTTTAGGGTGTTCCAGACACCAGGTAGTGCCTTTGATCAGGGGTTAGAGAAGGATTTAGGATTTCTCAGCCTTCAGTCTTTAGATAAACCAACATGGAAGGGTTTAGAGACAATCCTGAATGACATAGAATTAAATTATCAATAAGATAAAGTGTTGTTTAAGATGAGATAACATTACCAGATGTGTTTTCCTGCTGAAAGTGTTTCCCTGACTGGTTTTGAATGTATACTTTGGCAGGCAGCTACTCTCCACTCTTTCCAATACTGGCGACTCACCGACCCTCTTTCACCCATGCTGGCGAATGACAGTTAGTTTAATTAACGACTGTTAGAGCACCAGTGATGTGGAGTGATACATATCCGTCCCAGTGCTGTTACCACTTATTATCACCATGCATGGAATACCTCTCATCCAATCAGATTACTCAGTCAAAACTAACAGGTGTATAAATTAGAATAATGCACCCGCAGCGTGGAACAGGAGATCACTGCGCAAGATCGATCCAAGGACTGTGAGGAGGCGACTCTATACACTTTGCCATCATCATGCCCTCTTTTTTTTCTAGCACAGGACATGAATGACATTTTTGATTACTGAAAGGTTGATACATGCACATCTGTATGTGTAATTGTGTGTGTGTGTGTGTGTGTGTGTGTTTACGCACATATGCTCCTCTCTGAGCTGCACCTGAATAGCATTTAATGAACGGAAACCTTGTAAAATTAACTTTGTTACAGGCCCTCAAATAAAAAAACACTGCTGAAACACGTCCCAGCATTGCAATTTCGACGTCTGCCACAGGCAACACAGGCCTCTCTGACTTTTCATCATTGTTAGATTAAAGCCCGTTTTTTTTTTTTTACGCCTCCCTGCAAACACAAATACAAATGAAACGTTTGATGAAATCCTTTTTGGGACGATCTGCTGCACTTTGTGCAGGATTTTTCACAGCGGAGAACATTTTGCTCAACACCCAAGAGGAGGTGGAAAAAGTTGAGCACACATTTTCGGAGCGTAATCATGTAGGGGAATTACAAACACATGAGGTGGAGGAAGATATCGTAGATGTAGATGAGTGTAAAGATTTCATGATGAAATTAATTATAATAATAATAAAAAAAGAAGCATTTGAATTCACATTCGCATTCACATGCAAGATCTGAAGAGTAGCTCGTGCAGTTTGGAGTTGTTTGGAGATTTTCACAGTCGCTGGGCTACTTAATACAGCTTTCGCTTTAGGTTTGTTTTTTACCAGCACTGCATCGTGTGTTTACATCCATCGTGTCGGCACTAAAATATACAAACGCAAACCGTTCCCTGAAAGATTCCAAAAGTCAACGTTTTCTCATTCGCACTCAAGCTCCACGTTCGGAAACGTGACGCCACATCTGGTTCGCTCCGCTTGTGAAACTGGTTCAAAGGCTTTTGTGGCTCCTTGATTATTTAAACATTGTCAGAACCAATCGGGGAGCCTGTTTTTTTTTTTTTTTTCAGGAAGGGACGAGGCTGAATGAAAGAATACCGCACACACGTCAACACCCCTGTAATGGCAGTGGGATGTGTGTGTGTGTGTGTGTGTGTGTGTGTGTGGGGTGTGTGCACCTAAGAGTGCGAGAAAGAAAGAAAGAAGGTTCGAGGAAGAATAGAAAGCAGACTGCATACGCAAGACTTCTGTGGGCATAATGTGTTTGCTTTGAAACCTCGCAAGACATCATGTCGCTTCAGGAAGACTTTCACCGTGATCTTTCTTTGCACAACACTGAGGCAGCGAGGATGACGTGGTGCTATAAATCAGATCCTGAGTGTGAGAATGAGTGCAGTGAATTTTAACATCTGGGATGTTCTTGTTGGAACATTGCAGCGTGCCTATAATGAGTTATAATAAAACTGGAAGGAACGTAAGATGTGTGTTTGTGTGTGTGCTACCAAGGTCGTTTGTGTCTATGGCAGAGTTGCATGGATGCTTACACAGCGGTGTCCCGGAGGATGGACAAAGTTGACCTGAACGCGGCTATTTTAGGGGCGAACGGCCTGTCATGCCTCCGATGTGGGAAAAGTCTGTCCTCATTGCTATCCTGTCGCTTGATGCATTCCATCCTGAGTAGAGCGAGAGAGAGAGAGAGAGAGAGAGAGAGAGAAGCTGCAGCTAGAGCGTGTGTTAAGCATGTGCGGACTGTGGAAGCCAAGATAGAGAGAGAGAGAGAGGCAATTACCGACCCAAGGGATTTCAAAATACAGTACAACATTCAGGCAATCACTATTCAAACATTTATATGTCAGTGTCACTATCTCTTGTGTGCTTTCCCTGTCTCTCATACACACCCACGAGTAGACACACATATTGTAGGAGGACTTCCTCCCAGACTCTGTTGCCGTGCTCTCGTATCAGAGGAATGGCATTCCTTGGCCGTTTCGTTGCCGAACAGGAAGCGGTTGAGCGGCCAAAAGTGATTAGAACCTGGGGAAAGGATAACATCCCCAGTGCTGAGCGCTTTGCTGGGAGTTTTCTGCTCTGACAACAGTGTCAAACGCATGGAAGCATGGAAGACCTCACTCATTTACACTTAAAGGGTCATTGGGTCACAACCAAGCCATCCTTCTGCCTGAGGTGACCTCGTTTCTACAGCCGAGTCCGGACATCTCAGTGCATTACGCAACACTTTTCCCCTGATCATACGTGTTTATACTGTACTGTATGCACTATGATAGAGTACACAATTCGTTTGCTGATATAATAAATCAACGGTTACTGGAAACAGTAGCAACGATATTATACAACAGATCAATACTCTTTCTTAATGTTCTTAGGGAAAAATACAGTTCCTTTTTTTTTTTTTAGAATAAAAGAATACTTTCCACTGCCCAGCTAAATAATAATAAAAAAAAACCTGCTGTTTTAGAAGGGTCATATTATTGGCCTGTGTCATGCCAAGAAAAAAATATAAAGAGAATTTAAATTCCTGGAATTGGGTTAAGAACTGTCCAACACATTATTTAGACCTGGAAGGATAGTACTGAACCGTCAACTTCACAGGAGAAACGCCGCAAAACGCAAAAATTGTAATAATACAGTAAGTGTGTAATAATAATGACCGTGATTGGAAAACACTTAAACACTTGATGAAGTTGCATCATAAAAACCCTGACAGCAGAAACCAGAGCTATGTTTAATAATGGGAAGAAGATCATTTCCAAACACACACACACACACACACACACACACACACACACACACACACACACACAATGTGATGAGAACTCACAGGATTGAGACTAAACAGCTGTGTGGCCATAAGAAAACCACTTGTTAGTAAGAATCATCAGAATAAAGATTTCAATTTAGTAGTGAGTAGACTAAGATTAGGCTTTGAAGAAATGGACAACAGTCATGTGGTCTAATGAGTTCAGGTTGAGCCTGTACCAGAGAAATAGGCGTGTCAGGGTGAGAAGGGAAGAGCATGAAGCGAGGCACCCATCATGCATACTGTGGTGTCCACTGTTCAAATCTCTGGAGGTTCAAAATGATAAGATTGTCCCTGATGAACAAGCCGAGGGCAACAGTGGCAAGGAAAAACTCCCTGAGAATAGGAATAAACCCTGAGTGGAACCGGACTCAACAGGGAACCCATCCTCATTTGGTTGAAACAGAGAGCAGGAATTGATCTGCATTCATACTGTGTGTTAGGTGGCAGGCAGTTCAGTATAACAGTTGATGTT
>JAQMYJ010000036.1:5530667-5557524 GCA_030014305.1 Clarias laeviceps | reverse complement strand
AAACAGACGGTCAAAAAAATCAGATATAGGCAACAAATCAGAATTGGGCATCGAGACCTGCAGTGTAAACGGGGCTTAAAACGCGGTGTGATTCAGAAAGTCAAACGTCCCAGTGGGATTATCACCACTTGTGGAACGTCCAATCCGATTGCTCGGTTGGAACTAACTGTTGTATAATGCAGGTTTATACAACTTGTGTATTAATGCTGAGGTTCATGATGCCAGTTAAATTTACCTTAACATGAAGGAATACTGTGCACATCAATTAGATAAAATAATAATGCACCTGATGAAAACTTAAGATTTAGGAAATACACATTTATCAAGTAAAACTAATTTCCATTACAAAGCAGCAACTAATGTCCATTAATTTTTTTCTAATATCAGGCACAAAACATGGCACTCACTGGCTTATCCCAAAGCTGCTATTTCACTGTTAACGCTTACCATTCCTTTGAGTATGGATGCCAAGTTTCACCAAGACATCTTTATTATTAATCGTGACATGATTATGGATTTTGAATAATATACAGTACTGAGCAAAAGTCTTGAGCCACCCCTTATTTCTTCATATTTTGCTTCCAAAAGCCAGACTTTCTTGTATTTTTAATGTAGTCTTGAGGAATAGTTCACCAGGCTTCCCTGAATGACTTTTTTGGCTCTTGTTTTTGGCAGATTTTCGCTCTAAATTTCAGTTCAGTCCCCGTAACTGACCAGTGGCAGAGGAATGTTTTTTGTTTGTTAAGCCACACAGTGACCTACGAATAATTCAAGCATTAAAAAAAACATTTAACTTAAGGCATGAACCAGTGAGGAACAGGTGCAGATGATGACAGATGATCAGGCCGGTGATTAGTATACTGCTGATGCTGAATGCTGAGTGGTTGGAACAGAGGAGAGTGGAAATGAGAGCGGAAATGAGGAAGCTGCCAATTTTTTAATTGTTTAAATCTTTAAGCAATTTACAGACTGTCGCAGGAAAACATTTGTTTTTTCGTTTCTTTTTACATTTTAATTTAATCTACATCATTTAATTTTATTTAATATGAGATAATAAAGGGACAATAAACTTCAAGACTTTTGCACAGTACTGTATTTTTTTTTTAGAAAAAGTGATATGGTATGACTTTACATCATACAGAATGTATAGATACTGCAAAAAAGGAATGAAAGCACCGAAAAAATATCCAATATGATTACCAAGGAATATGAAATAAAAATAAAAAGGTCTAATGTTATCCATATTAAGGAGGTCTACAGAAAGAAATATTTCAAAAGAATTTACATATTTGTTTAATGTAAATCTAAATTTAACTAGTTATTGTATGCATCATAAATGGCATGAAGATGGTAAGGGGGCCAATAAAATTAACTGGATGGTTGCATTTCATGACAAACTACCTGGCCTCGTTCTAACCCTTTCTATATTTGTAGTTAAGGTAATTCAGTAAGATATATCAAATGAGATTAACAATATATACATTAATGGTCATTATGATAAGCTTGTTGTCATGTTGACTGAGAAAACATCATACTTTCCCTCATACTGTATAAGCAAATATTTGGAGATTTCCAAGATAATCTTCTACTGAACATCACATTGCTTTTTTTTCTTTCCTTATAATAATGAGGCGCTGTCAGACCTGGTAACTCTCAAAAAAAAAAAAAAACTAACACAGGCTAATTATTTTCAATTTCTCACTTGCTGATGGCATGGAGTGTCACAAGTGGCATTTCTTCATGACGTGTCTGCTCTCTCATCCAAGTAAGCCATTTTTTATTTAAGCCTACAGAAAATTTCTCTAATGAACTTGCCAGTCTGTGAGTGTCATCATTTGGTCATCATGTATTTGAAGATGCGTCGAGATCTCAAGATGCCTGTTGAAAAAAAAAAATAGAAAGGGATTGTTTTAGAATCTTCCTAATTTAAGCATTAAGAGTAAAGTGGGTAACTATTGGCGCCACGGTTGCTTAGTGGTTAACACTGACGCCTTGCACCTCCAGGGTCCGGGTTCGAGTCCTGCCTTGTGGTCTATGTTCAAGGAGTTTGCATGTTCTCCCCGTGCTTGCCGGGTTTCCTCCAGGTGCTCAAGTTAACTCCCACATTCCAAAGATATGCAGATTAGGCTAAATGGTGTTCCCAAATTGCCCATAGTATGTGAATGTGTGTATGAAAAAATGTTGTAAATGTTGTACACAGTTGTAAAAAAATGGGAATAAATATAATGATCACCATTTACCCCCATGGTCCCTAGTTGGACTACAGAGATTCCTAGTTGAATGGATGGATGGCCAACTGCAGAAGAGCATCATTCGCACATCCAGAACATCCTTGTTATAATGTATGGATCTGATTCCCTGGTCACTTCCATCATGTTCTGACCACTTGTTCCACCAGTCATATTGTGACACCTATATGACCAAAAGGGCTTTCGTTTTTTTGGTACATGTAGCTTAACTGTAAATTGTCCTAGAAAAAAAAAAGAACGGAAATGTAAATGTTCTGCCTTGTTTGGAGTAACTAAGGCATACACTCTGGGAAAAGCTAGTGTTTCTTTCTAATTTTAATACCTACCTCAGAGAGCATAACCAATCCCATATGTGCTCCAGCAAAAATACATTTTCACCCTCTTAAAATGTTTTTCTCCCCTCTTTTTCTTCCTCCTAAAGACAACCCCAGGTCAATGACTTCCAGCTACAGCGGTGGCTAAATATAGATTTATAGAGTGACTAAAGCTGCTTGTTTTTAGACCATCAGTTAACCAAGTGCATAAGAGAGCAAATGTTTATGACTCTTTAAAAAGAAGTATGTCAATGGTAGTGGCATCACTTTTCTGGAAGTCGAAAGAAAAAAAAAATGATTCAGGTTGCACTAAATCACAATAACACACATTCTGAAGAAAAACGAGCCCGAGGTCCCATTAATCATCATCCAGGGCCAGCAGACTCCCATCGAAAAAACGTGAGAAAACGTTTGAAAAAGTGGGAGAACTTGTGTTTGGACACACACACAAATATCCTACGTCACTAGGCCAGATCGTTCGGAGGAAGTCAGGAACGTGTGAACCTTGCCAGTGTTATGACAGAGCCGCGTGAAGGCCCCCAGGCAATGTCCTCCCCACGTTCTCCGATCACCTTGGGGGTCTTCACATCCTGTTCTCCTCCAGCAGAGAGAGAGAGAGAGGTGGGAAAGGCAGGAAGTGGGGCGGTGTGTGAGCCACAGATCGTGAGGACTTTGAGAAAGTGAGGGGTGGTTGGTTTGACCCATGTTTTCCCAGGAAGAAGAGCCTTAGGAATATCTCACGAGCTGGGGATTTGGGAGCCTGTTTCCTTTTCTCATGTACTCCATGCATTAAATGATTTTTTCATACAGAGCATGGGGACTCCTAAAGCTTTCACTTCATGTACAGTCATATATACAAGCGAGGATAAATGGATTTAGCAAAGAAACCTTAGAGTGCCTTGCTTATGTATTCACCCTAACTAATTATGGGACCTCTGATGGAAACTTGTTGCAAATGAATGGGTTGTCATACCAATGTGGGCGATTTCTTATGCAATCACAAAGCTTCCTTTTGTAATCGGTAAATAACTTTGCACTCAACTTGGTGTTGTGTGTAGATGATGTATAATCCCTATTCGGTTCCAGGTTGTTACACTACAAAATGTGCATGTCGGTGTGAGTACTTGTGTAAAGCACAAATAATCATTTTGTATTTCATATTTCCATACATTTTCATTTATACATTCATTCATCTTATATATTGCTTATCCTGTACAGAGTGCCTGGAGCCTATCGCAGGAGACTTACAGGGTGCACCCTTGAAGTGTGCGGCCGCAGTGCTAACAACTGCACCGTGCCACTATAATCATCTAACAGTAACCCCTAAATATGAATTTAGCCAATTCTCTCCCTCCCTCCACATGGCACTCCTGAATTGTCAGCGATCCCAACCTCCTCTGCCCTCCAGAGCTGTCTGACACATCCTGGTGCCACACATCTAGAGATGGAGTTCTCATCGCATGGAGGTTCTCTGGCTCGCTCCTGAGAATGGCCCTGTGTGGTCTGTCTGGGATCTGTGTAGTGACTGAGTATGGTTCCCCTCGACCATGAAGATGTTCTTGGAATCAGCTGATGCAGACAGTTTTTCTTTAATGATGTGTGACTACGTACAGTCGCTCAGTAGTTGGACTGAAATTCCCATAAACATATTAACTTAAACACTGTTCATGTTATACCGAACTTTAAGCCTCATAGCATACATATGATCGCAAATCAATCCCTGCTATATCTTTTTGATACTCCATAAATGAGGATGGGTTCTTGTCAAGGTTTCTTCCTATTGCTATCGCAGGGAGTTTTTCCTTGCTACCATCGTCCTCGGTTTGCTCATCAGGGACAAAGAGATAATTATTATTATAGTTATATATATAGTACCTTAAATTATTCAAACCTATTTCCGTAATATTTTAGAATTCTGGTTATTGTTAAAAACACTATATTAACTAAAATTTTACTGATGCAAGCCTAGGTGGGTTAGTGGTTAGCACTGTCGCCTTGCACCTTCAGGGTCTGGGTTCGATTTTACATGTCCATGTCTGGGTTCATGAGTTTACATGTTCTCCCCGTGCTTGCTGGGTTATCTCCAGGTTCTCCGGTTTCCTCCCACAGTCCAAAGACATGCAGATTAAGCTGATTGGCGTTCCCAAATTGCTCGTGGTGTGTGAATCAGCATGTGACCGAGTGTACGTATGTGTGTGTGCACCCCATCCAGGGTGTACCCCACTTTGTTCCCTAAGTCCCCTGGGATAGGCTCCAGGCCCCCTATGACCTTGTAAACTGGATAGACGATGAGTGTGTCAATGAATTGAACCAACTAAAATTGTATAATATTTTCACTTCTAATAAAAAATGCCAGAACATCAAAGAATGGGTGTTTTAAGTGAGATTGGGTAAAGTTTGCTGTGCTTTTTGGGTGAGAAGGATGGCATTATTTTCTTCCTTACTTAAATAGGAGTTAACTGGGATTGTACTTGTGGCTGTAAAAAAAGCATTTTTTCCCCCAGAAACCAAAAATCCAAGCAAATAAAGCAGGACTTCAAGAAAACAGTGTGGACATCTTCAAGTCCAGGTTCTGCCTGGGAGTAATTTCCAAACAACTGAAGCTTAAACAAACTCTTAGGCATGTGTACATATAACTGTATACAAATATAAAAACCACGGGACTACACAGACATTACATCATCCTGGAACAGGGCACAAATTAACACTCAGGAACTTAAGTCCGAAAAGGTTCAACTGAACCCCAAGGCAACAACAAAGGAATTGGGGAGGGAGATAGGAGCAGCCGGTAATAAGGTATGTAGTGACCAGTAAGAGAGAGAGAGAGAGACCAACAGCACCAAGCCCCTACTTTACGATTGTTTCCAGGTGATCACTTTATGCTTGGGTTTAATGATCAATGCTTTGTATGGAGGGCAAAAGATATGGAGTTCAGAGACTCCGAGTTCAGAGAACACTATTTCAGATGTGAAGCATGGAGGTGGCAGCATCATGTCACGGGCTTGTTTTGCTGGGAAAACGGTCTGGCCCACTTCGGAAAACATGATGTCATGGTGCAGGAGGATTATCTAAAAATACTGAAGAAATACTGAGCTATCAGGCAGGATGTTCAAAATGTGGTACCTAGAGGGAAAATGATTCTAAGCAATTCTACCTCAAAATTTATAAAAAAAAATATTAAGTTTATAAAGTCTATAAAAAGTTTAAGTGCTGGAACGGCCCTTGGGAAGCTTTGACCGGGTTACGCGGGTTCTTTCAGGAGAAACGAGACAAGAACTTTGCTGCAGTATTGAAGGAAGCAAGTGGAAGCCTACGACAAAGTGTTTGCTCCAGGTTAAGCAATTAAAAGGCAATGGTACTAAATACAGTATTTACGTAAGAGTCACAGTGTGTATCTAGTCCTCGGAGCAACTGGAAATGTAATCAAATTAATACGAGCTGCAATCAATCTCGGTCTCTGAGCTTTTACTGTGAAATTCCTGATTGTGAAATGTACTGTACAGTAACATGAAATTGGTAAAAAGTAAGTTTGTCTTTTGCCTAGGTGTATAAGTAAAGGTTGTATTATAAACAAATAAGAAGTGATGTAGAACTACTTCTCCATGACATCTATTTTTTACTTTCCCAGTGAGTTTCAGTTCCATGTTTTCAACCTCAGCTATAGTGAATCAGCACCACACTGAACATGTGCTCAGAAATTATTTTTTTTTGGTATGTATGTATGTTTGTGTCCAAAACACAGCATAAGCTATTGCTTCTAGTAATTCATTGCTCTCTTCCCCAGTTAGTGAGAAAGGGGAAACAAAAATTAAAAACGAGCGTTCCATCTGAGACAGGTCGTTACAGAATTATGGACGGTATGTGACGAGCGCACCATCAAAGTACAACAATGTCATGTTTGTAATGTCTTTGAAAGTTGTTTAAACAGTAAATTTACAGTAAAAAAGTGTAACTTTTTAAGGGCTTTTGAGGTGAATCAAAGATTAAAGAACTGCTGTAAATATCGTGTGGAGCAAGACGTTAATGACGGGATAATCCGAGCGACTTTAGCAGGCGATAGGTCAAGTTGCTTCACAATCTTTCAAAGGGCAGTGCACGTGGTGTCACTGTCGTTTCGAAAGGAGGGTGAATGCCCATGGGGAACAGGCTAATGGCACTGGGCAAGAGTGTGTACTGTATGTGCGTATGTGTGTGCGCAGGAGTGCTCCTCTGTCCCCCTCTCCTCCTACTCAGGTCACTAGTAATGCACTCGCACTCCGCCTTGGTCTCTGCATGAGGAGGGGGGGGTTAGGAAAAACAAATAGTGGCTAAAAAAACGCGTCTGGGATCTGAGGGAGGAATGCAGCGGGGCATGGGAATCGCAATCGCCCACGAGGACGTTTCAGCCAGCCTTTAAACACCACCTCGGCATCATTAAGCCCTTTTTTCCCTTTTCGGATATCTGCACATCCGTGCTATCGCTCGGACCATCGGTGCAAACAGGGGCTTGAGAAAGGACGAGTGGGCGCCGATTTTATTCATGTTCGAGGGAACAAATGGGAGTCGCTGCACGACACCTCCTCTCACTGCCTCGGACGCAAACACACACCCCGTGTCCTTCACTGCCTCCAGGGACTTTTTTTTTTCCTACCCTGGAGACAGGAAGGCTCTCCTCCGAGCCACGGCCATGCGCTCCTGTACTCCGGACGATTTATTTGAAGCGTGGGAAGTAGGAGAGAGAAGGGATGCAGGGTGTCGTTTGAGGGTTTAAGGATGACAAAGTCTTGGGTCCAGCAGTGGGGAAAGATAGTCAGAGCACGTCTTTCCCACGATAAACGAAGGCCAGAGGGGGATTAAACGCTACAATGTGCAGGAATTGATGCTTGTAGGGGAATGATGACAAGACCCCTGTGTCAGGATGGGAGGGAGTAAGATAAAGCTCTGGTTCATTAGTTGTTGGGTAATGTTAATAGGTCCGATACTGAAAAGTAGAGGATAGGTCAGAACCAGTGAGCATTAGGGTCTAATATGTGTTGCCAAGGCCAAGCATAACAACTTCTGAACATGACTTTTTTTGGACAAGCAGAAGATGCAACATTTCCCTGCTGATATGAAGAATCTAGTAGATTATAAAAAAATAAAAAAAAAGTATGTTGCTTTGAACATTTGGACAAGGGTCACAAAATAAGGCCAGTGAAAAAGAATTAATTAAGAAAATGTATCATTTACGTCACACTCGTGTCAAACAAAGTGATGGTACATATCGTGTGTGTACAGTATGTGTGTGTGAGAGCGAAAGAAAGGAGGTCAATGCACATTTTGGAAGCAACTCAAAGCTCAAATGAGAACGTTGTCAAATTGAGGGATGGATATTTATAAAAGTGCTGCGAGAACAATAAAAGGTCATTAGAAAGCAATTCATTTGTTTCATGCTGTAATTCCCGAACTGTCCTTTTACGTCCTTTCAAAATTCTGTGTGTGGCCGTCTACCGCTTCTATCGTGATAAAAAGATGAAACCGAGTTATGATGGATTTCATGATCCATAAATCAACTTCGCAGGCTTTAAGCACACGACTTGAACAGAATGCCAAAAAGAAAAAATACAAATAAATAAATAAACACCAACACAGGGAGCGCAGCTAAAGAAATTCCCTGATTATATGTAAACTACAAGTTAATTAACACATTTCTAATTGAGTACAAGGTACATAATTATCTAATAAGGACACAAACATCATTTTCCCCATCCTCCTTTTTATTTCCATGCTTATGCTTAAGCAGCCGTCTTCATTTGAGAAGTTTCTTCTGCAGGTTGGTTTAATTATGCAAACGAGCTCCCGTCTTTGCCCAACCTAGGCTTTGATGTTCTCTAATTGTTGAGACCATCAAAGACGTTAATAGACACTTGCTGCAAATAAATTCAACACTTGTTTTCATTAAGGGAGCTCCAAGTTAATGAAGGTGGAAGTAATTAAAAATGGATGAATCTCAACGTGTTTAACTGGAAGATTTATTTCAACATTTGGCTTGGGAAAACGAACACGGCTGCGATACGAACTCAAACACAAGGAGATCTGAGAGAGTTTAATCATTTAGATTTTTAGCAGCCAATTCCTGAACTTTTTTTTCCCCCTGATCAGATTCACACTAGACTTTTCTTTAAAAGTTGGGCAAAAAAAAGCTGATCAAAGCTAACTATTTAATGAAGTCTATTCATGCCATATTTTGTCTTTCAGTACGTCTTTACAGAACAAGAATAATAAGCAACATAAGGTGATTGTGTTGATGTAATGTCTCTTGTTACACTATCTAGGCCCATATCTGTATTGTAAACCTCATTAACATATAATTCAATACTTAGAATGATAAAGTTCCAACAATTGCTCAGTTGATTAAAGGTATTTGTTTGTTTGTACTATTATACATTATACAGAAGTAAAGTGTATGTCTTACTTCAATAATAATAATAATAATAATAATAATAAAAAGAATAAGAATAAGTATATAGTTGCAAGTAACGATGAGCGGGCCCAAGCACATGATATGTGAGCATGTAAACAGACATTTAAAGGGGACATACCAATACCATTATGACATAGTTGTGGAAAAAGGGAAATTTCTGTTTAAAAAAAAGCCTCACACAATGTCACACTTTTAAAGTTAAGCACTTTAAGCACTTTTCAGCATAAGTTTAAGGCATCGTCACGGCTGATATCAAAAACATTCCCACAATATTGCATCTTCGATGTATTGAGATCACATAGGCCCGGTTTGGTGGTGATCGTACAGATCCCCTATGAGGAGTACATCGAAATCCATTGGGTGTGTTTTGCAAACAACCCAAAATAACTGACTTCCTGTTGAGGAGAGCTCATGAAATGCAATGCAAAAGTTGTTCAGCTCAATGAGCTCCAAATGTGTACCGGGTTTTATGTGCATATGTGCAAGTGTGTGTGAGCTATGCAGCAAAACCTCGAGTGAAGGTCCTGTGCCACGCCTGATTTTCATGACTTTTCGAGCATGTTAAAACCGCCAAAAAGCCCCGATAGTATATTTCAATTATTTGGACATTTCTCTTTCTAGGCCAAGAAATGTAGTTCTTGCAATGTAGTTCTTCTTAAGAAAAAAGGACAAGTCATTTTGCCAGGAGAAATGTAACCTATTACTAATATCTTGACACGCATCACCAGTCCATAAGCCTTGCTAAAGTCCATCACTAAGTGTCCTATTAAATCCTAAATAAATAAGGCTTTAAAAAGGTAGTACATTAAAAGTGTGCATGTAAAGTGCCCTTTAATACGCTTTGCCTGGGAAAGGCCAGACATGGACAGATGTGTCTAAAACGGGTGGGGGGAGGGGTTACTAATGCTTCCCAAAACAGGTTTTTATTTTGCCCTGTAGGATTTCTCACTACGCCACCGTAAGGCCGTGAGGTCACACAAACGTAGCGTTCACGTCGCTCTTGGAACGTCTTAAACGGTTTCCTGCTTTGCTCGCTCATATGGCTTTGTTTACCGCGGCCTATCAGAGGTCCGAAGTTCCCACAAATGTGGAGCACAAATGTTTTTAGTTTAGTTTAAAATTTATTTTGTTTATCTGACATGTTCTTATTATCTATGGGAATCCACCCCACACACACACACACACACACACAAAGCAAAACTGTAAAACTCATTCATGCTCACATTAAAGTGTTTGCATCATAACCAGTCATTTTTAACTACAGTGGCTGAGAAACAGAAATACGAACATAAACATAGCTGATGCTATAAAGTAAAAAGATAAGTCCGCCCTAGTGTTATCCACTTTGTTGGGGTCTGGATATGATCTCTTATTTCCTGGATTTGAGAGATCAGATAAGGACTGTGGGTCTCACTTAAAACTCCTGCTTTTTCTCATGTATAAAATAAGCATTACCTGTGTCAGAGCGCTGAAACACTCACGCTGTGAGTAATGTGTTGCAAAAAGCCCTTGATAACACGTATTATATTTCTGTTCCGATTGCCAGAACAAATCTGCCGTCCTGCCATACCCGTCCAACTTTTAGTCCTTGTTTCCAAAACAGTGTGTTTCTTTTTGTGTAAGTCTGTTTAACACATCATCTTGATGCTCTTGTAACACTGTCAGCACCTCATCAGCAATTTTTTTATGCTGAACTCTGACAACTTATATTAACACCTTATTACTTATGCTGCAAAACATATGAGACAAATAAATACTGAGAATCCCTGAGAGTGCCAGGTTCTACAATTTTTGAGCAGGTTGTATCTATTTTTTTTGACCATTTGTCCATAGGAGTACACCCATCACAGACACTTTTAGTTATTCTGAAAGCTTTCGTGTGTATTTCCTCAGAGACCACTGACCTCCTGTATACTCCGATATGACTGTTCGCTTCAGAGCCAAAAAAGAAATTAAGTTTCGTCTCGAGGGTTCAACTAGACAAGAGAGTCGTGACAGAATGCATGTTCTTCTCAAGGTTGGCTCATACGATAAGGCTCATGGTTTGGCTGGAGGACGGTGCGAGGGCCTTTGCACTCTTAAGTCATGTCCAGCAATCATGCCTTTTGTCATTTTGATGTTAAACATAAAAATGCTTTACTTATTTGTCTGCTTAGCTTGTTCTTTCCCACCTTGCTTAGGCTTCGAAAAATCCCCAATAGTCAAATCAGCAGAGTCCACATCAAAATGTCTTCATGCTGAGGTGAAGAGGCTTGTCGGGTCTGGAAGATTGAAGGTTTCAGATTCTCCCCTAAGTATTTTCTGGACCTAATGATGACATGGCTGAGGGTTCGAATGAAAGGATGGACAGTGCTCAAAAAACAATCACTGTTAAAGTTTGGGTCCAAGTGCATCCAAGATCGGTGAAAGGGGTCACTTAGAGAGTCTACTAGTGTAATAGGATAAAAAGTCAGTAGGGATAGAAAGTAACAAAGTACAAATATGATTCCATGCTGTACTTAAGTACATAAGTCTTTTTTCAGTAAGTTTTTTCCATCTTTTTACTTCTACTTGTGATAATAAACCTGTACTTTTACTCCCTGCATTTTAAATAGAAACTCGTTGGTTTTCAGATAACAATCACACAAAAGTGTATCGATTTTCAAGTCTAAACAAAAGCGTTTACACGGTCACTCAAACCATAGTGTGACCTAAGATCCACCCCATGTGGGAAGGGCATAAACAAAAAAATCCACTCATCCTGGCAGGTCATTATGAAAGCGCACCAAAGTGATTGCCAGTTAGCTACACTGTAAACCCGAATAAGCTGGCAAAACTCAAAAAATTTGAGGTAATCAGTTACATCACATTTTTTTAAGTAATGATGTTTCCAGTTTTAAGTAAACGGAACTATGAGTTTTTGAGTTTGTTGTACTCATTCATATTAATCGTTCTTTACTTGCATTATTGAGTAGCCTAACTCATACTATTTAATAGCAATTATCATTATTTTTTAGTTTTTGCAAATCAAATAAATTGTTGTTGGTCATTCGGCTGCTCCCGGCAATGGGTCGCTACAGCAGACAAGCTGGTCCGCACACAAGCACACAGGTTTTAAATAAAAAAATATATTGTGTTTTTTACACCAAAAAATATGTTGTTATTTATAACAAGCTTATAAAGTTTTGGCGCATCCTTTAACTGTATTATATTCTGTATGCCCGCAGTATGCCCATGTTTAATGATCGATGCTAAGCTACTGATGTAATTAAGTAAAGACACTAACAATGCTGTTCACCATTTAATTATATAATGTCAAATCTTGTCATCAAGTAATTGTGTCATGGCATCATGTTTATGGTCTCCCTTTCATTTAGCTTTTGTAACTTAATAATCTCTCTGTTATCTTTTTTTGCATAAATGTTTATTTAGGTAGATTTTTTTATTTCATGGCATAATGAAAACGACTACAGGGGTGACTATTAGAAACTGAAACATTAAAAAAAATTTTTAACGAGATTAATCATCAGTTTATTTTTAGCATATGAAAAGCCACAGCTTCCTAGAAATAAAACTGCAAGCATGGCAGAGCAGTTTGTTGCATCATTGTATAGTGGTTTCTTCTTTATCCAAAAACTTACCAATGCTGAAAGTTATTAACATCATTAACGTTATAAACTATATGGACAAAAGTATTTGGCTAAGTATAAGTATACTGTTAACTACTGAATTCAGGTGTTTCAATCTGGCTTCTTATCCCCAGTGAAGTGCAATCTTAATGCTTCAGCATACCAAGACATCTTGGACAATGTCTTGGTATGAATTCTGTGCTTCCAACTGTAAGGCAACAGTAAGGCAAAAGCCATTTTCTATTCCAACATGACTGTGCTCCAGTGCACAAAGCAAGAACTATAAAAACATGGTTTGAAGAACTCAGTGTGGAAGAACTTGACTGGACCTAACACAGGGCCCTGACCTCAACACCATCCACCACCTTTGGGATGAACTGGAACTGAGATTACGATCCAGGCCTTCTCGTCTAACATCAGTGCCTGACCTCATAAACGCTCTACAGAATGAATATATGAAATATATGTATTTGGATACAATGTTATTGCAGGTTTAGCCGAATACATACATCAATTTAGTGTAGGTATAATGTCATTTGTCCAAAAAATATGCAATGTTTACTCCTCTCTGTCCAGCCCTGTCTAAACCAACCAGGTAAATATATATTATTATAACTGGAGTTAAAATTTTAAATAAATTGGCCTATAACATTTAATCTTTTGGATTGCCTACAAGGTTTTACAAAAATGTAAAGCATCTGAACACAGTCAATTAATTATACATTTATTTAATTATTATTACTTAATATTTTAGTCTAGTTTAAAAAAAAAAGAAAAAATTTAATTTCTGAACATACAGTTCTGTTTAAAATAATTTAAAGTACTATTGAGTGGTCAGCAAAATGTGTTTCTTTGTTAAGTACTTTGGTCCTTAATGCACATTTTAGAGCACTTACTTAGGACTTCTACTTAAGTATAAAGAAAATGAATAATACTTTTACTCGTATTAGAGTGCATTTTTATGCAAGTACTTTTACTTGAATACTGAGTTTGCGTACTAGTGCCACCTCTGATAGTCTTTAACTGATAATCAATAGACTAGTCATAATGATGCCTGGAAAAATAACAATATTAATTTGGAATTGAGTGGAAACAGTAGGGAGGGTGATGTTTTTTGGTGAAGAAGAAAACTAAACATAGGAAATGTTTGTATTCCCTTGTGCTCACTTTTAAATAAATGCTTACATATGGAAGAAATACAACAGGATGTGATAGAATACGGGAAAATAGTAACACTTTGCCAATATTTCTATTGTTTTATTAAAAAATTAACAAGCCAAATAAACAAGCCATTCCCTTTTTTCACTTAATAAACAGTCACTTGAGTGAAGTTAACACAAGGGGGGGGGGGGATGCTAAATAATTCCCTGCTTTTTCACATTAGATAATTTTAAGTTATACAGTAGATCTAGTTCTGACTGCTTCTAAATGTTACACAAATGCACTCCTTAAAAAGTCTCCATAGGAATTACTGCACATGTTTCTGTGATGTATCCTCCATGTAAGTCTGTTTTTTAAACTGTAATGCATTAAAACAAGAACGTTAATATATTGTAACATTATCCATACAGTTGAAACTAATCAAAATGAATAAAATTAATCAATGCCTTGTGACCAATTCAATTAGAGAATTCTACGGAAAATAAATAACGGTCCTTTTGCATTGTAAACATAAGACAATGTCTATTTCCTATCAGTAAAGGACAAGACAAGCAGATGAATGTGAGAGACCCATGGACAAGCCAGGACTCATACTGTTCCAATTCCTGCTTGGCAAAGGAACCCTGAGAATTCCTCAGTCCCTAGGTCACCCCATGGAGCTAAAAAGCTGTGTTCCCCACCCTTCTTGTCTTCTCTCCTGTCCTCACCATCCTGGTCCCAGATCTGTGAGTCAGTCTCCGGGGATCGCTTAAGGTGGGAGGGAAGGTACAGGAAATGATCTGGGTGTTTATGCGGCCAACCTAATCTCACACCAAATTTGCAGGAAGTCCTGGATCTCATTTGAACTTGTAACCACTCGACTTTTTTTTTCTTTTTTTTCACACGAGTCCTTATACAGAGTTCTGACACCAGTTCGGTATGGGGGAGGAGGGATATATGGTACTTTCCCGGACGAAACTGCTGTCCTTACACTCAAACTCGTTTTCTGTGTCATTAGTTAAAATTTAACCTGAAATTAATTAGCTTACACGGAAAACATTGTTTTTTTTATTCATCTAGGTTTCTGACGGCTCCCAGACGCGGTCTCTCATTCTAAATGATATTTCGCTACATCCCACCCGACAGCACTTACCGTCTTAAGGTGTTTTAAGCTATCTGGATGACTTCCCAGAGGGAGAAACCAGACGCAGCCTGGTGACATGAAACAGCCAAATTGCTGGGGCCTTTCCTACTGTATCTCAAGGGAGAATTGCTGATCTTTGCTTATTTAGCTTGTGGGACGGGAAGCTTTTTTCAAATTGAACTTCAGGATAAGACGATAACAGAGGCACCGAGGCCCAGCGTTCATCAGTTTTAAGGTAAAAGGGCTTAAAAAATGAAAAAAAAAAAAGAGAACGAACGAACGAACAAACAAACAAAAAAATGTGTATGAGGTCAGAGGAGCACTGTTTGTGTTTTCTCATATCATACTCAACAGCTGCATGAACTCTTTACTGAAGAGGCCTCTGGGAGACATGGCATGTGGACATCAGCACACCAACACTGTGAAATCAGTCACATACTCATTTGTGCAGATACTGCAATTCAAAACAATGCCTAAGCATCTATGCCTAAGGGTTTACTTCCTTTAAGTCTGTGCCTCCAAAAAAACATGCATCTGCTTTTCAAAAATAAATGTATGGAGAAGTGTTTAGAACAATCAATCCTAGCCATCCAGTCCCATGGGAGGCTTAGAACTGACATGGAGCTTTGACTGCCACAACATGACATATTTAAATACATAGACAAAAACATTCAAAATGAATTTAGAACAATTTAACTCTTTCAAGAAGCTGAAAAATCGACCTCACAGGCTAAGATCTTGTTCCATGTGAACACAAAACACTAACACTGTAACATTGCTAGTCAGATAAACTATACAGCGCAGTGCCTACTTCATAAAGTACTCTAGATCTGAAACCTAAACAAAACAGACATTGCAATCCACTGGAAACTTGGAAAGCGAAATGAGCTCACCAGGATAATATTTTTTCAACCAAGAAGACAGCAACCTCACACATGTCCACCAAAGTTTTTTTTTTTTTTACGACACAAACACTTAATCTAGCAAAACACAACACAAGATGATGGCACCTTATATGGCCATTATTAAGTGATTCCGAGTGAAAAGGAGATGTTTAAACGTCCCGAAGCAAAGAGGAGAAAATATTTAACATGGTCCGCTCCAGTATGCCGGATCAGAAGGTCGCCAGAAAGAGGGCGTGTTAGAAAGCAGGGATGCAGTTAAATAAAATATGAGAACACGCACACCTCTCTCACACTTGGCATCCTCTATATTATTACCTCATTCATCCTGGAGGACTGGGGAATGGGTATATGTTCTAGTATATGAAACTCTATGGATTTCAATAGTGAATTTGGCTGTCTAATACCTACTACAGTAATAATGCATGTGAACTAAACTAAACATGGTTTCACACAAGCAAATTAGAAACAACTCGCATGACTAATTGAGTCCTTTTTTTTTTTTTTTCTTTTTAGAATTGGTTATGATTAAAGGCAGGGTTTGCATTTTTCTTAAAGCATCATTTGCATGAAAAGAAAAAAAAAAAAAAAAAAAACTTAATTGTATTTGTCTGAATTCATCCGAGATCAGGTTCGGTATATTGTGCTTTCAAGAGATGTTATCGAGCTTCGTTTCGATCAGATTAATATTTAACAGCAGACATCGGGGGACTCTCCTGCTGCGCTGTAACCGCTGTGTTTTACAGAAGAAATTTAATTAATCATGGTAATCTAAACAGTTCAGCAGTCTAGGACAGTTAGTCTGATCATGAATAGACTAACAAATCAGGACTCTAATGAAATCCGTATAAAAAATGTTGAAACGTGTAAATAATAATAAACAACAACAACAGAATAAAACTGCATTACAGTGTATTTCAAGATGACATTCCTTAAAATTAAACCTAATCGCAGTAATCCGAGTCACCGAATGTTTTGATGACAACCTGGTTCACATGAGGAAAGGTGGAGTAGATCGTCTGCCGATTCGTTATCGTGTTTTCCGCTTATTAAGTCATGCAGCCAGCATGAGAGACTCCTTGCCAGGAGAGAATCAAAGCTAACTCACTGTAATCAGGTAATTAGGGCTATTTAATGTAATTGTTTTCAGCTCCACACCACAAACCACTTCGTCCTTGATCTTTCATTAGTATTATTTTTATTGTTCGTTTATTCACTCATCTTCATTAACCTGCTCTATCCCGTTCAGGGTCGCGGGTGAATCTGGAGCTTATCCTAAGAGTGAGATCCAGTACAAGCCAGTAAATCACAGGATGATGATTCATACACACATTTATGCACTTATTTCATGTCCCAGTGCAATTTCATGCAGCCTTTATAGCATGTTTTATGAATATACACTACTACCGGTAAATAAAAGAAAGGTTTTGTCTGTACGTTGATCAGAACTCGCTCTTTCTTAACGGTTCATACTGTATATTGGACGTCTCAAAAAATTTCCCGTCTGTATGTTTGTCTGTCTGTCTGTCTGTATGTCTGTCCAGACTGATTTTGTCACAGCATCACGCCAAACTGGCTGAACGGAATTTAATGAAATTAAAATGCTAAGTAGAAATGAAGTTATGAGCAGTTATGTGCCAGATTACATCAGAGCATTTAGCATTGTTTTTGATCGAATATTACGCTTTTTCCCTCAAGGTGGGCGTGAACACGATAGTTTACCCAGTAAGACAAAGAAACGACCTTAATGCACCAACAAGCCGGCACAATCCTGTGAATTTTAACATGCTGGAGTCATTTTAAGACAAAACTCAATCTTTGTCCGATCTTCCGAGTGTATTTGGCTGGTGATAAAAGAAGTACAACTTACAGTAGCGTACAGTAAGGCGTAAGATACTCAATCTTACAAAATTTATTTTCTTTGTATTAATAAGTTAGACAAAGAGTTCTGCCGTACAGAAAGACAAACGGACATGTACGTGGGCTTCAACCTGAAATAATAATATCACCGATTACTTTAAAACTGATCAGATTATTTTTAGTTTCAACTTTTTAACTGTTGCTATGAACTCGTTTCCCTTCAACGACGGATACTGACGCCAGTATAGTACAGTATAACTACCTTGTACTAGGTTTGATTTCTGGATTGTGATGTTCGCTGCACTCCATTTAAAATCGATATATACAAAAGAATAATCAATAGTCATCCGTAGAAATTCATGACGTCTCAACACGGGTCATGCATCAGTGGCATCAGATAAAATAGGTGCTGTTCCTGTATATTCTAGCTGTAATGTCAGACTCCCACACACCCTTCCAGCACTTCCTGGGAGTAAATCTCTAAATCCACTTTCCCCTACTGCCCTTGATCACGGAATCTGCTTCCTTTTGCAGTAGCCCCCTTTTTTTGTAAGCCCATGATAGTTCATTTCCCCATCTCTGTAAGTCATCAAGGCACGTTTGTGCACAAGCCAGAAAACCTTCCAGTCATTGACAGAGCCCATTCTTTGCTTTCTCCTACAGAAATGAATAAGCTCTGTCTCTCTGTAAATTCGGAATTGAAAAAAAAATGCAGAGGAACAACAACAAAAAAAATAAATCCATTTTAAGGAAGCTGCAGCATGCATTAAACAAAGCAAGGGATAAAATGCCTCCCGTGGTAGGAGCTGCAAGCTGTTGTTTGAAAAGATGGCACCACTTATGTTCCAGATCTTGTCCTCCTCCTCCTCAGTTTCACTGGATGTGCTGAATGAATTAAGTTACACATAGCAATTATTAAATAACCATTAATATGATTATGCAATATTGTGACCATAACTCTATATCACCAATACTGCACCTCAAATGCAACATTAAATAATCTCTTTTTTGGAGAGCATTTAGTTGTTGTTGTTTTTTTGGTGGAGACTCCTACGTTACGTTTTTTACCTTAAACGTCCTCTCTGCCAAAAGAACCATAACCATAAATCTTGTATTTATGCTGGACCAACTTTTTGTTTTGTTGTTGTTTTACCTCCTACACGTGTCCTAATCCTAACAGCGTACGTGTAGGACGCTCCACACACCACAGCTCACTTTGTCGCCTGTTCCACTTACATCACAAGACAGTCAAGTGGTACAAAAGTGTGTCGAGGAGTTAGCGTCTCACAACCCCAAGGCGCACGAGTTCATTACTTGGCACGGGTCGGAGATTTCATCCTAAACACTGCCCTGAAGCTTTGCTTGTTTGTATAGGAGGGCTTAACTCAAAAACAGAGCTAGGAGCCAGTAGTGCTTTATGAGTCACTTGGTGGCATCGGATATTCCTCAAATACCTGGCATTATGGGATGTACGCTGCTTGCGGCGACATAGCGCAACGTGCCCAGCTTGCGTGGCAGGTGCTCCTGCATTAATGTCTATTACGGAGAGATTACGGAGGCTGAGATAGTGATCTTGGCTTCGGAAGAGATGAGGGGAGGAGAAATGAAAAGCCTCTTTTTTTTTTTTTGTTGAAAAGACTTAATCCAGGAAGCTAGAGTACCCACAAGGTATCAGCTAGGTAGACATCAAAGCCTGTGCAGCCCACTCAGTGACAAACACGCTTTCGCACAGGGTTTGAAAAGCGAATGTCGCCAGGGGCTGCAAGCTCAATTCCTTGGAAGAGGGTGGAAGGAAAAATGCAAGGGAGCGAGGATGTATGCTCAGTAAACGGCACTGTTTTGTACTTCAGGAGAGCTTTTCACATTGTTCCATTGGAGGTTCTGAAAGGATTCAGTCCTCATCTCTAAACGTCAGCTCACTCGATTCAGCTTACTAACTTATTTTCAGTGTAATGTTACAGAAATGCAAATGCAATTCTATTAAAACAAGACTATGATACAAGTAAACACAATTTAAAAGCAAAATACTTGACAGCATGGTAGTCAGCCATGCCATGGTTTTAATCATATAGATTAGTGATAATCACCTGCTAAAATATGGCCCAAGTAAAAGATTTTTATGAATTACGCAGTCAAAATATGAAGCGTGTGTTAATCTTCTTTATAAAAATGTGTCTCTGTGGTTATGGTGCTAGGAAAACTATAAGTTAACACCACAATGTCACATATTAGCCATGACATTAATAGCACATACTGTAACATTAACACATTAATACTGATAGACAATCCTGGTGTCAGGTAGCACATGACTTAATGGTTAACACTGTAGCCTTGCACCTCCAGGGTTTGGGTTCGATTCCCGCCTCGGGGTCTGTGTACATGGTGTTTGCATGTTTTCTCCGTGCTTGGTGGGTTTCCTCCGGATACCCAAGCTAATTGGAGTTCGCAAATTGGCTGTAGTGTGTGAATAAGCATGTGTGTGAGTGAGTGATTGTATGTATGTGTGTGTCCTGCACCAGGTCCAGGGTATACCCCTTCTTGTGCCCTAGGCTATAGGTCCCCGGCGACGCTGTACACAGGATAAAGCGGTATAGACGATGAGTGAGAGTGAGTGAATGAATCCTGGTGACAGGATCACGGGCACCCAAGGCTCCCCCATGCCCGTGAGCATCAAAGCCCAGCCCATCGGGTTTGATTCTACAGAAAAGTCAATGCAGCACAAATTGCTGATAAATGCTGGCTAACATGGAAAGGCACCCGAACACTCTATGCATCACACCCTGCCACACATGTGGCCCAACAGGAAAAGAGCTCAAGGCCACGGACCGGATTTCTGAACTCCCAACATCCCAATCTGATTTAGCACCCACGAGACAGACCAGACAAACAAGTTAAAATCACAGAGGCACCACCTTACAACCCACACTACGCAAAAGGATCCGCTGCCAGTCTCATGGTGCCAGACAACACATCACACCCCCAGAGGCCCTGCAAAGCCACGCCCTGGTAGCTCAAAGGGACCCTACACGATAATGTTTTGCATTCTAATGTTATGGCTGATCTGAGTATGTCTGCTTTATAGCCATAAAATAATCACTAATAACAGTAACAGCGTTGACCAGCAATAATTTGTAGCTCTTTATATAATTATATCAGGTTTACTGTGTGAGCCGGACCGTTGTAAGATAACACTAACAAAAACTAACTACTGTGTTGCTTCTTCTTACTTCCTCTTTTTATTTCACAACATGAACAGTGTGCTCATATGACCGATGCGCTCATTTTTTCCCTAAAATTCTCAACAATGATCATTTGTCACAGCTCTCAGGTTGTTATCGCAAAATGCCATTCCACTTTTGTCAGATGCAGAATACTTCCTTGGAAAAGCCCAATGAATGGCTCCCTGTGTTAGCTTCCACACAGACCATGGTCCTTAGTGTCGCGCTAACATTATACAGACGGGTAAAATACCCCCCATCCCCCTCCTCAGTCCAGTCTCCATTTTGCCACTTTGCCCCAAAGGCCTTCCCTGAACTGTCATTACTCACTCCTAGCCTGGTCCCATGCCTCTGGGACGGATACCATTGTTTAATGACTAGCAGGACTCATAGATGATCACTGTCATGATAATCTGCCTTAAATGCCTCAGTGTAGGTAATTAACAAGGGGCACGCAGAGGTTACACACTCCTGATTCTAACGGATATAAGTGATCCAGTTAAAGCGTGTTTTGTGCTTGATGGTATCAAACTTTATTTAAAATTCATTTTAGTGTCATGCGTAATGTTTCACGACAGGTTTCAGCGAGTTCTTCAATACAGGAAGTTAACAGCAACACAAGACAGGTTTACAAACGTTCAACAGTGAGCAGTAGTCCATATGGCAAATCTGATAGTGTCTTTTAAGTACTGAGTGTTTAAATCGGAGTCCTCGCATAACATCCTAACGACGTGATTAATGGACGGAAAACCAACACGATCAGACATTTGGGAAGCACGTATGTTATTATTAACCATCTATAGAGTGCAGGAGGGCCCATGCTCACGCTGCGTCTTCAGCTCTGAAATCAGGCCGGCCCGTTGAGAAGATTTAAGTGATCTGACCATAGAAAGCCCACGCCACAGCCTATCAGCAGCCTGGGACATGGGAATGTGTCGGCTTCCACCGCTGTGTTTGTCTAGTTTGCAGTTACACTTTAAGTCATCCCAAAGGACTACATTTCAGAAGAACTTAGAGCGTTGGGGAATTTTTGTCTCCATCATGAAAGCTGATAGCAAATCATTTCTGCTAGACTGCTCTTGCCTTTTTTAAGTATATGACTGGGTTGTTTAGATATAACATACCACAAGAAGGTTTACACCATGATTGGATATTGTAGCTGTGTCAGAGGTTCTATGAGGGCCTCATCCATCTTAATCAAGTTTGAGCACAATTTAGAGTGGATTGTTGCTATTAAAACACTTTACGTGGTTTACAGTGTTACATTACGAATACGGAATCTATTACAGGAGGTCATTTGGCATGGCTGTATAACAAAAGTCTATACTTATGGTTACCTTAGTAGATGTTCATAAGGCATTAATTAACATTTGAAACCATTCATTAACATTTAATAATCAAACATCAGGGTTACAACCTAATCTCTAAAGATGAGTGCAGAGCTTTACCCTATTCAAAAACCATTATAAGATCATGTGCTGATCATATATTTATACTTAGAACCTTTTAAGTGCTAGTAATGTACACTATAAACTAGCCCTTTTAAACAAACAGCATTAGTACTAATGTTTTTTTTGTATTAGTTTATGTAATCATTAATAAAACCTTTATTGCAGTTTTAATTAGGATCCCTAGAGGCTACAGTATGTACCCAATGAATAAAACAGATGTGTTATAGGAAAAACAATCAGCAACTGTGTAGGGTTACAGTTACAACTAAGAAATTGATTATTTTTCAATAAAAGCATGTCCTAGGGAAAAATGTTTACTTTCTCTCATAACATCATGATGTGTTTTTACCATTTATCCATTTCATCCATCCATCCATTCATCCATTTAGGAACATCTGCCATTACCATTATATTTATTTTCATTTTTACCACCGTGATAGGACCTCCAGGCAACGTTCACACGCTCATTCACACACTTGGGAACATCAATAACCCTAATCTGCATGTCTTTGGACTATGGGAGGAAACTGGAGTACCTGGAGGAAACCCACAAAGCATGGCGGAGAACATGCAAACTCCATGCACACAGACCCAAGCTGGAAATCAAACCCGGACCCTGGAGGTGCAAGGCAACAGTGCTAACCACTAAGCCACCAGCCACCATTTATCCACTTATAGTTATATTTAAAACCATTGGCTACTGTACATACAGTATATAAAGACATGAATATACTTTCGCCATCCACTTCAGTTGGTACACTTGTTCAACTGCTCGTTAACGCAAATATTGCAAGCAGCAACTCAATGCATTTAGTCATGTAGACATGATCAAGACGATCTGCTCAAGTTCAAATCGAGGATCAGACTAGAGAAGAAAGGTGATTTAAGTGCCTCTAAATGTGTGGTTCTTGGTGCCAGGCAGGCTGGTCTGAGTATTTCGGAAACTGCTGATCTACTGGGATTTGCATACACAACCATCTCTAGGGTTTACAGAAAATGGTCTGAAAAGGAGAAAATGTCTTGTTGATGCCAGAGGGCAGACAAGAATGCTTAGACTGGTTTGAGCTGGTAGAAAGGCAAGAGTAACTCAAATAACATTATGTTACAACCAAGATATGCTGGAGACCATCTCTAAATGCACAATATGTTGAACCTTGAAGCAGATGGGCTACAGCAGCCCACACGCAGACCACACTCCTGTCAGGTAAGAACAGGAAACTGAGGCTACAATTCGCATGAGCTCACAATCCTGCCTTGTATCATCGTTTCAGGCCAGTGGTGTAATGGTGTGGGGGAGATTTTCTTGGCACTCTTTGGGCTCCTTAGTACCAATTATGCACTGTTTAAATGCCACAGCCTACCTAAGAATTGTTGCTGACCATGTCCATCCCTTTACTTTATGACCAGAGGATAACACGCCAGGTCACAAAGATCACAAAAAATCATCACAAATGGGGTTCTTGAACACAACAGTGAGTTCACAGTCCTTCACAGTCACCAGATCTCAATCCAATAGTGCACCATTGCTATGTGGTGGAACGAGAGATTCCCATCATGGATTTTCAACAGGCAAATCTGATGCCAATACATGCTATGATGTCAATACGGACCAACATCTTTCAGAAATGTTTCTAGTACCTTATTAAATTATGCCATGAAGAACTAAGGCAGTTCTGAAGGCAAACTGGGGTCCAAACGAGTCCAGCACAACTATTTTTAATGCACTGAACCCCTGCTGTTGCCCCATCGTTAATCTTTTATCAAAGTATGGAAGCCCTGTTGTATGAAACTCATAATGAAAGACCCATCATAAGGTGAGGATTATGAGGAAATAAGTGAAAATTCTGGGAAATAAAGTTGCAATTAAGTAAAATATTTCATATGGTGGGGACGGGCTTCCATAATTAAGGAACTGGTTTCTTTTTTTTATATATATATAATTGGTTTCATCTCAGCATGTGTAGAGTTTTTGTCTTAGGATGTCTGAAGTACCGAGCCTAAATACTCCACATGGGTATCAGTGATCTTGTAAACAAAGCTACAATTAATGTAACTATGCAGTATTTTTTTTTTTTTTACCTTTATCATTATTGTTGCTACAGGGTGAAGGTGACACATTTATTACATCCTCTAATGGTACTTGATGAGAGCTAGGATATTTCAAGTTTAAATTTTATTAAATGAGTTAAAAAGGGGTTCGCTACATCTATTCTCATCATACAGCATCCTAGCCATGTAGAAGGTATTCATAATGCATATGGAGGAGATTCATAATGCATGAACTCTGTTACTTCTCTCTGACATCACCACATGGAGGAATGGAGCAGTGGGATTGCTGTTCTCTCTGCTGTGAGAAAGACTACATTTATCGACTAGACAAACATTAAAGTTACAGCAGGTGTCCTCTGGCGCTGTGACAAACCAATCACTTTGAATGCTCTGAATCGACCGGTCCATCAAAAAGGCCCCTCGTTGACCGTCAATATCAGATGAATCTTTTTTTTTCTCCCTTGGGTCATGACAAAAAAGCAGAAGTGGCAGATGCAGGGTTTGTCATATGCTGATATTACAATGAGGAGAGGTGATGACCATTCATGGCTGTATGGTTAATGGTAAGGCCTTGCAGTTGGTGATGGAAATGAACTGAAATGGATAAGAATTCCCCAGTGTGAGAACTCCGTCTTCAAATAAAGACAAGCACAGTCTATAAAATAACTTACTAAGTGAAATTGATTTTTAAAAATCTGAATACAAATACATGACACGCAGAAGTAAATGTGTGTGTGTGTGTGTGTGTAGTCATGCCAGACTAGGTGAAATAATATATGCGAGGTAAGAGCGTGCTACATCAATAGCCTCTTTTTGTCCCCATCGATTGGGATTTGTATAAGAAGCAGCAGGAGATGCCCCGTATGAATCTTTGACTCTGTGGTCCAGGACAAACTCAGAGAAGGTGCACGACAAAAAGATCAGCAGCAACACAAAAGCGTCTTTTAACACCTGGAGATCTCCTGTTGTTACCTCTCGAATAGCGAGGACCCGGTCAATGACTATAAGAGTCCGCAGGAAAATAGAAAACTCCCCCACTGATGTAAACGACTATTGACGTTGTGCTGTTTAAATTGGTTTTGTAAGGCTTTGTGAGGTGTAGTGCAGTGATTTTCTGTGACGAGTGAACAAGAGATGAAGAAAGTCCCTGCCTCTGTTCAAATGTGTCTAAAAGTCAAAATAGTTTGACTCAAGTAAGGGGGAGAACTTTTTACCTTATAGCTGCATAATTACTACTGTAGGTACCGTACTGTATAAGTACAGTATTTATACAGTACTGTATCAGATGTTAATGCGTAATTGTGTCTAATACTAATACTTGGTGCATTGTACAGTCTTACAATATACTCTACATACAAGTAGATACAGGAACATATACAAATATTTATATTGTATACAGTAAATATCCTGTATATATATATATATACAGTAAATAACTGCTGAGATAATGAACTGATAATATATGCATTTGGACATGATTTTATCGATAACCATTTTACACATTTGTTTATTATTACACATTTATATATTCCTTAAAACTGGTATTTTTCCACATTATTTATTATACACATACATATTCAATTATTTTAAGTAAACACAGCTCTGCAGCAAACTATTTTTCAAAGGCAATGTGTTCTGAAAACAGGAATGTATGCTGACTTTATAACAGATAATAAATAAAAGAGAAAAAAAAAATCAAACTCATTAGACTAATTAAGTAGGCAGGTCAAGAACGGTCATTAAAAATAACAATTCAAGAGCATAATAAATTCTTTGACTCTTCTAACCTTGTATTAATTAAGCAATATAACACTGGAGGTTGTGCTGTTGTACAGAATATCTGCAAAGCTGTAAGGCATGAGCATGCAGACCTCCGAGTGAAAATATTACACTAATGACATTTAGTGTAATTAACAGGGTTGAAAGTAGTTTTATGTTCTTACTGGTACTATGTAGTGATGGGAAGTTTGGATCATTTTAGTGATTTAGGAAGTTTGGATCATTTCGGTTCTTTGAATCTCGTTCATCAAAATGAAAAATCTTTTTTTGAGTCATTTAGTTTATTTCATTCTTTTGATCAGAATTAAAATAAAATGTTACATTTTCAATAAACAGACCCCCAACATGTCTACATGCACAAATTTTGGCTATAGTTCCAGTAGTGAAAATATTACGAGGCAGGTAAGGACATATAATAAACAGAATAAGCAGCTCACCTCTCATATCTTCTGGTCCGAATCGTTCGTTCTTTTATGCTATTAGCATCTATGAGAGGTGACAAAAGAACGAACGACTCAGGCTAGAAGACTCATGAGGAGAAGTACCACTCAATTATGTTTCCTGTGTACTGCACTGCATAGTGTCTATGGGAGTCATGTGACAAAATTCAATTTAATTCAATTTGATTTTATTTGTATAGCGCTTTTAACAATTGTCATTGTCGCAAAGCAGCTTTACACAATCAAAAGAATTATTTAAGT
>JAQMYJ010000036.1:5496986-5525751 GCA_030014305.1 Clarias laeviceps | reverse complement strand
CTAAGAGAGTAATTTTGCATAGTGTCCTAATTTAATATAGCCTTTCAATTACACATTATATAATTAGCAAAAAGATGAGGAAAACACATATTTTTTGAAATACTGACAAGAATTTGAATTTTTTTGTGTATTTGTTATGGCACCTCCCTTTGCTTTAATGACACTATGCACTCTGACATTTTTATGATGTCAAATCTAGTCAATATCTTGGATCGATTCCCCTCTCTGTGTGCATGGAGTTTGCATGTTCTCCCTGTGTTTGGTGGGTTACCTCCGGGTACTCCGGTTTCCAAAGACATGTAGGTTATGTTAAATGGTAGTGAGTGTGTGAATGTGAGTGTGTGTACAGTATGTGTGTGTGTGCCCTGTCCAGGGTGTACCCCGCCTCGTGCCCTAAGTCTCCTGGGATAGGCTCCAGGCCCCCCTGCGACCCTGAATACAGGCTAGAAAGCGGTATAGAAGATGAGTGAGTGAGCAGTCAATATCTTTTAAATATATTCATTTTAATCATGATGTCTCAAAGCAACGTATCATTGTTGTCGGCTTCCAAGTATAAACTTTAAATTGTCCAATAAGACCTTTACTGATGACTCCTAGAAATGGTCAGTGATAAATCCATGACTGCGTCCCGTGTGTTATGTGTGTCTCTGTGTTATTCTTTCAGAATTCAGGGGTACCTCTGATGGATGTGCCCTCCACATTCCCCCACACTGATATATGTTGTCCTCTGGCTGGTCTTGTTCATGCACAGCTGTGGCAGGGAGCGGAGGGAGGGACAGAGAGATGCGGGGACAGCGGCTGTCTCTCCTCTGGCCCACAATGCCCTGCTTGTGCTGGCCTTTTTTTCAAAGGAGCAAGACCTCTCGCTTTCCATCTCCTGGACAGACATAACAAGAACGAGGAATGAGTGGTGAGTAAATGAAATAAAAAGAAATACATAAAAAGAAATGGATCAATGGAATAAAATTACCTATACAAAAATGAAGCAAACTAAAAATGAGGGCTGGTATGAACATACACTCTTAGCACTGTAAATAAGTCCTGCTGAGGAAATCTTTATAGGTACGTATAATGCAGATGTGCATAACACAAGGGGTTTGCGTCAATTTGTGCGGCATTTTCTAGCACTCAATGAACCCTTACAAAACACTTTAATTATTTTACGTTTTAATACGTTTTAACATCTGGTTAATACTAAAATTAAAAAAGATCTTAAGAAAATATTTGCAGAGATCTCAAACAAAAATAATAACATGGCTAGAAAAAAAAAAGAAAAAAAAAAAAGCTGTTAGCAAGACCTTGTTTGTTATCAAGTTCAGCATATATGTTAGAGGTATTCATTAAAAATGATTTATTTGTAATATCATAAAGGAATATCAGAGCAGGATGAAAATATTTAAATGAAGCTATTTGTTTCGGGTCAGGTAGTTCTTGACTCGTGGATCTTTCTCCAAGACGATTGGCAGGAAGCTGCTTTTGACAGATGGAGCTAACAAGACTTGATTTGCTACCATCTGCTTCTCATTATGAAAGGTGCTGCTCTCACTTAAAAGCCAGTGAGCATGAACAATCTACTAAATGAGTGGGAGTCCATGCAAGTACAGTAGTATGTACAGTATAAAGCCAATCCATTCTATGTTTGTAATTATTTCCTTGCTAATAGTTTTTAAATGATGCACGCATGAAACCACTCCCATGAACCTGTGACACCCTAATGAGGTCAGCTACTTCCTCTTGATTATCCTGATCATCCACAGCCCAAGTGTCGTCAGTGTCTTTAGAGTGAACAAACTTGATGTATTTACAGTACATGCCTTACATACAGTACCACATGATACTTTGCATGTCAATTCTTCCAATCATCATCATCATCATCATCATCATCATCACTGTTTCTTCAACCCGATTACCGATGTTAAAATCCTAATTGCAGGATTAAGTATTGATTGTTTTCTGACTCTTGTTTATCCCTGCTGTTTGCACACAGACATTAGCCAGAACCTGCCAAGGGCCAGGTTGAGCTTCATTATTGGACTATGACATGCTCAAGAGGATTTGGTTGCACTGGAGTGGAAGGTAGAACTTTGCTTGAGGCCAAAGTTTTGTTTTTTTTCCTTCCATCAGTGCTAGATCACTCTCTCGCACACAGCACTGCCCTTTTGACTCCTCGCTTTTTATCTGTGGAGCAACTGCGATTCTAGGCAGCACAGTTGGAGGTCTTCGTGTTATGGCAAAGGCTCCTGGAGGAGAGCATTTCCTGATCTCTCTCTTTCTCTCTCTCTCTCTCTTGCTACTGGCATACATGAATTATTCAGTAGCTAGCAGAACAAGAAACTACAAATAAGGTTATGCAGTGCCATGCAGTACCATATGGGCTTCTCATTTTATGCATTTCTACAGGGATGGATGATTCTTTCCATTCAATGTCATACATTATGATTTTTTTAGAGTAGAAAATGATAAGTTAACAGCTTGAGGCAATGGACACCTTTTATACAGTTATTCTGCAGACAAGAAGCAATCCGTTATATATACTGCTCACCATAGAGAAGATTGATGATTTCCAGATTAAAGTGCAGCACATTTACAATTCAAGTCCAAAGTCAAGCTGCAGTTATACAAATATACTGTACATCATGTACTGTACATGCCACTTAACATCATATTGTTAGTAATGACAGTAAACTAAATCAAAGGATGTTATGTCTGGAATGTTGCTAATAGATTACAACTCTTTAAATAACTCCAAATAACTCTTAGATTCTCTTTGTCATGGCTGTTTGAACCCTGTGCCAGCCTGAGGAATTAACATCTAAATATAAACATCTCTACACACCAGTGTTTTACAGTGACCTTTGGTAAAAAGTAAAAAGATTATCAGGACCCTGGGGCACTTAGTTCATATGAATCAGATCCTGGGCCAGTTGACCTGCCCTCCGTAGGATGTGCAAATTGAGCTCGACCTGCAGGACAGGAAGGTGCCAGAGCCAAGTGAAGCTACACAAACTGTGTGATTCAAGTGAAGATGAAAGAAGGGAGTTGGAGAGAGTAAGAAAGCTGAAAAAAGAATTGCTTCTTTTTGTTTCGTAATTTGGTGTGTGTGCATTTTTCTAATAAACACATTCACATTTACATAAATTGCATGTTCTAGAACCTTGCATATGCTCTACATTCATTGTGCCTGCTAGAGTAGATTAAATGCTGACTTAATAGAAGTCAAGTCAAACCGGTACAAACCGTGATGAAATTTCTTGTGAATGAAGATGTGAAACTGATTACCATTTTCAGAAGACATCAAGCACGGTACAGTGATGAGGCTCTTAGCTGCAGTAAAACATGTTAATGGTGCAAATTTGTTAATGAGTCCACTGCAATCATTCAAGTAAACATTCAGAGAGTTGAACGACTGATCTTTGAAAATCAATAGATATCTTGTCACACAAATCATTCACCAACACCACTTGCACATTACAGTTATTGCCACATCCCCCATACAGTCCTGACCGCACGCCAAGCCATTTCTACATGTTTGGGCTATTAAAGGAGTTCCTGGGAGGCCAGGGTTTCAGACATGAAGCAGGCAGTCTGAGCATGGCTCCAGCAGAGTGAGAAAACTTTGATGTTATCCAAGCACTAGTGATATATAAGGGATATAAAGGGAATCTTTACTCTCATAACTGTTCCATTATTCTGCACAATCCAAGGTCCTGTGTACATATTTTACATTGTACTAAAAAAGAACATTGTCATATTTAATGGAAACTCACGTGTAATCAAAGCCAGGAGTGCGAGCTGTACTGTATGTGTATGAAATAATCAAGTCAGTTATATGAACTTAGCTTTCGAATCTCCTCAGCACTAAGAGCCTGTAACCCTCATAAATGTCTAGACAAAAAACAAAGCTTAACCATTAACTATTACATCCATGGTTTGGGAAGCCAAAGAAAAAGCCTTTATTTTTTTCCATATACACCACAGCACAGTGAAATCCTTTATCCCCCCTGGATTGATAGGAAGCAGGGGTCAGACTGCAAGGTCAGCCTTAATACAGTGTCAAGGACCCAAAAGAGGCAGCTTGGCAGTGCTGGGGCTTGAACACATGGCCTTGTTATCAATAACGGAGAGTTTTAACCATTCAGCCACAATGACCCTAAATGTTTTACCCTCAATGGGAATCAAACCTGAGATGTTGAGGAAAGAGAGCCTAATCCTAGTCCCAACTGGACAATCACACCAGCTTTGGTGTTACTTTTATAACCACAAATACATCAAATAAAATGGCAGTCTAACACACTCTGAGCGTACGGATATGCATGATTGGCTCTTGATTGACAGCAGATAGACAGATTATGCCACGCCTCTTACCCAGAGACAAACTTTACTTCCTTGGCTCCCAGTCACATTCTCAGAACTCATGGTCAGCGTTTTGGTGGTGTAAATAAATTCAGAGTGACCAGCAGGGAAACAACCAAACACCCTGGTTTAAAAAAAAAAAAAAACGAAAACACACACACACACACACACACACACACACACTCTCACACAGGCTGAGGTGAACCTGAAACGATTGCCTCAGCTGAGCCGGTAATGGAGCAGACATAAAGAGCTGGCTAGTCCCTTGAGACGCCATATTAGATCAGTCACACAGCATGCCTTGCACACATGCATAAACACACACACACACACACACACACACATACAGGCACTAGGGCTGGCCCCAGGTGCACACGGAGCCAAACATTTGCCAGCCTGTGACACACACCAGGTGAAAAATGTCATGTGGGATGACTGCAGCCTAGTGAAGTATGACTAAAGGGCCAGACGCTGACATTTTACAGAGGCTTTACCTGCACAAGCAGAGGAGTCGGACGTAGTGGAAACAATTATGCAACCGATACAGCATTAAAAACACACACACACAAATCAACATAATGTCTCTTCACATTTAAATAAGAAAATGCTAATGAATATGACTATTAGATAAGAGCCAGGGTTATTACGTATAACAAACAGTTGGGATTGGGGTGTAATTAGTTTTAAATAGCCCATATAGCACTAACCTAATTAGAACCAACCAGGAGCTGTCCATAGCATAATTAATTGTGTGTAATCTGCAGATACTAATTAGGGGTCTTCTATTTATAGACGCAGCCATACCTGTTTCAGCGCGAGGGAAAAATAGATGATCTGGCTCATTTGGGAAGTCGCTGTAATTATTCAGCAGTGTAACGTAATCTGTGTGTTCATGTGCAGCTTTTCATTGCTGTTATGGAAAAATATTATAAAGATATTAACTTTTTTTGGTAAAACTTTCTCAGAAAACAGTTACAAATATAGAAAAACTAATTATAGCATTCATTTTGTGCTGAGCTAAAGAATAATCAATAGCTAAAGTATCATCATTAAACACAACAATTAGAGTTTATAAAAAAAATTTTCTTAAATGATTGCACTAAGATAAGAAAAAAATAATTTTCCTAATGTGATCTGGTATAAGTACTGTATGTGGACTGATCATCACACCTATATGTACTTTCTGAACTTCCTATTCTTAACCAATGGCCTTTAATGTAGAGTTAGACCCGCTTGCTGTTATAATAACCTTTAATCTTCTGGTAAGAATTTGATATTCAGATATAAGAGCATTAGTGAGATCAGGACCTGAATTTAGGCAAGTAGGTCTGGGGTACAATTCATACCCAAAGGTGTGGCCGAGGAGAGGGATCTGTGCAGGAAACTCAGGTTCTTCCATTTATCCCTTGACAAATGCTGTCTTTATGTGGCTTAGTTTGTGCACGGGCAGGTCATGCTGGAACAGGTTGTATAGAATGCATAGATAGTTTATACCATTGTGTGCCACCAACTTTGCTCAAATGGGTATGATGGTCAGGTGTCCATATACTTTTGACCACATTATGTATTAACTCCGTAGAGTTAGTATTTGTGCATAAAGATACACAGAGGTAAACCAAAGGGATGGAAAATGTCCATGTGACCAATGCAGCCAAAGTTTGTATTGGTTCCCCAAAAATACAAAGAAGTGAAAGTTGTGAGTCTTACAATCATTTGTGAGAATTTACAATCATTATTTATCATTGCCTTCAATTTAAATCATTTACAAACATTAAGATTAGCATTAATAATTATTATCATTAATAATATTATTAGTATTATTAGTCAATGGAAATTTTGTTTGTTGAAATATCCTATAGATTATAATAATGCAAATTCAAATCCTTCTCAGCTTGCTGTGAATCTGGCTTAGCAGACAAAAAGTTCAAGACTGTTGAACCTGGCCTCCAAATTATCCAAATCTCAATCAAATTAAGTATCACTGGAATGTGCCAGACATACAAATCTGATTCATGGAGCGTCGCCCACACCCACCTACCCCCCATCCCCCCACCCGGCCAAGCCTTGCAACTTACAGCACTTAAAGGATCTGCTGTTAAATTTCTGGTGCCAGACACCACAGCACACACTCAGAGGTCTTATGGAGTCGTGTCCCGAGGGGCCGGAGACATTTTTGTGGCACAAGGGAAACACAATAGTGGGCTTAACGTTTTAACGTTTTAAGGTTTTAATGTTACAGCTGATTGGTGTCATTACTGAATAATTAGCAAATGTTGAATGGTTTGCCATGTTAATGTTAGCCTTATGTGGTTTATTACTTAAAAAAAACATTTAATACAGGGTTGTCACAGTGACTGGTGTCAGTGACCATTATAGTTTGTTTAATGGTTTTCTAATGCATTAAATGTTACCAGTTAACGGTAACTTAATTTTTTAAGTATTATTTTCCTATCATTTAAATTCAAAACTGAAAAAAAATATTGTACTAATTCTGCACTTTCAATTATATTAACACTTTGCCAATTAGTAGCCTTCATCAAGCCGAGATTTCCTTTATGGTTGATTTTATTCAAAATCATCACACATGGAAGTGCTGCAGTTTGCCATGTACTAAAAGGAGAAACCCTAACAGTAGCTCATCATTAATACATTGCTAGCGTATTTATGTCTTGAGCAGGTGAAGATGTGACGTCTGCTCCAGACATAATTTACATTTCATTATTCTCAATATTCATTAAAGCGTTTCGCAGAGTTAGACATCAGAGCTTCCGACTTTCGCACTTCTCATGTGTAAAAGTTAAAAGAAGTGAAGCAGGCCAGTATATTAAGTATTTAAAGAAGGAAATATTGATGGCTGTACTTGAATATATATAGGATAGTACATTAAAAGTTAATTAAAAGGAATACCAGCACCTTAAGCATGATGTTCTTACAGGAGAGGTGGCAGTATCGGGATTAAATGATTTATGAATTCTGGAGGGAATATGTTTGATACTTAAAAGGCCTAACGGCAAGTGAAATGGTTTGAAAGTGAGAGGTGGTGCCTACTGAGTCTCTGACACAATTGAGGGAACCTCAAAAAAACAAATACCTTTATTCGTTCTTCACAATAGAGCAGACAAACCTGAATTCTTAATATCGAGGACAGGAAGTACAGTGAAAATGTAAAGTAAAGTAAAATACAATAGACTGAAACATGCTTCTAAGATATTCAGAAGAGAAATGTCATCTGTGAGATTGTATTTACATCAATTAGCCATACTATATAAGTATATCAGATATATTAAGTCTAAGTGACTTTAACAAGGGGCATATTTTGATGGCTAGACGTCTGGTTCAGAGCATTTTCAAAAAGAGCAGGTCTTGCGGGGTGTTCCAATTATGCAGTGGTTAGGACCTACTGGTGACCTGGTGACACGGTCATGGGCAGCCAAGAGTTGTTGCTGCACATGGGGAATGAAGGTTGGCCTGTCTGGTTTGACCCTACCGAAGGGTTACTGCGGTGCAAATTGCTTACAAATTTAATACTGACTCTGATAGAAAAGTGTCAGAATACAGACTACTGTACATCACAGCTTGTTGTGCATGCAGCTATGTGCCCATGCCCATGCTGACTTTGCCCACCACAGGAAGCTCATACAATAGACAAGTGAGATGGAGCAATGGAAGAAGGTGGCTGAATCACATTTCGAATCCTTTCCCACCAAAGGTGTGATGCTCTGTGCCAATGTTCTGCTTGGAAAGCTCGTGTCTTGGCATTCATGTGGATGTGCATTGACCATCTTCTGCATGTGGATGTTGTTTTTACCACCAACCTAAATATTGTTGCGGACTAAGTACACTCCTTCATAGCAGTGTATTCCCTAATGGCAGCGGCCTCTTTCAGGAATGGTTTGAGAAACATTACACTATTCCCTAGTCACAAAACATTTCATTTGTTGATCTTTCTTTTTTAGTAAAAGTTACAAATATTTGGATATTTCACCTTGTAAAAAGCACAGGCCTTGGAAATACTCTGCATAAGGAATCAATTGCACGATTTTTACACAATTATTTTATTCTATATGAACAAACATTCAACAATCAACAAAAGGTTCAACAATCAGCAGTGCTTGCTACAGTGAGATGCTTAATGAAGAGCTGAAGCCTACTTTAGAACTTTCGGATTAAACGCAAGAGGACTGCTATCCAAGGGTGTCATGATCTCACATGACAATGCACAACTGCACACTTCTGTCCCTGCAAAAACTTTGTTTCGAGGTGTTAAAGCATCCTCCCTATAATCTCAATCTCGCTCCATCAGACTTTCACCTGTTTGGTGCCCTGAAAGCAGCCCTATGAGGACGAAGATTGACTTCTGATGAAGAAGTGAAGACAGCGGTACATTCGTGGATCGCAGCTCAGCGTGAAACTTTTTTTTTTTTTAACGAGGGAGTACAAAAGCTTGTTGAAAGATGGACAAAGTGAATTGAAAAGCATTCAAAATCAAAAATTGATTCTACAGCAAGAGTGCAGATAACTTTTGACTTTTAAATCCTTACCAGTACTACAGTAATGTAGCCAAAAGGTGAAGAGAATACTTTATATTTCCACTAATTTTCCACTAAATACTTTATATTTCCACAATGCCAATTGTCCAACACTGTAAACTACTGGAAGACACTAGTTTTGAGAGAGTGAGACATGCCAATGCTGTCAGATTGGTCTGGCAGTTCTTTAGCCTCAGCATCATTCAAGTTCATAACTGAGGACTGTTTTTTCATTCTGCCCATGTCTACATTAAAGTTAAAACGTTCCACTTCCCAAAGTGGATGCACAGCTTTTGTTTTGGCTGCATGCTGTGTGAAACTTTCTTGTAAGCAATATGTTCATGTTGATTAACATATTTGTATTTGCTTGGGTCCCTAAGAATAAAAGTTGAATAAGAAGAGATGATGTAACATATGACATTGAAAATAACCCTACCAGACAGCGTGTAAACAGTTCGAAGGTAAATTTGGCGCATTATCTTCAGCTTGTTGGTATTAATCCTTCCCCCCATTGTGTTGTTTTCTGGTTTATGTTGAGCTGTGGGAAATTGTGAGTGAGAGTGAAAGTGAGACAACATACTTAATTAGACCTTATAAGTTAGTCAAGATGGACTGGCATGAGATAAAGGTTGAAGCTTTAGATGAACCAGAAACATAGGCAGAACACAACTCAGTTGTTATGGCTGCTGATGTGTATCCATGGAGAAGGGTTTTGCTTAGTTGGATCAGCATTGCTTTAGCGCTAAACTAACCACAGTGAGGGAAGCCTTGGAAAACATACACAATGCTTAAAAAAAAAAAAAATGACTCAGCGAGGGCCTATGAATCAGATCCAGCTGAGAAGTTACTGCACGCCTGGGCTGCCAAACGATGCCGTCCAACTTGAGATACTTTACTTGGAGAACACGCCAAGGTTGGCTAAAGTGCAGCAGATTCGCATTCTGCTCTTAGGTTCCTCTGTTTTATGGGAAAGACTCCAGTCCTGAGATGTTCTTATTGTTAGAATGAGAAAATGCTTTAATAACAAATTCGGGTGTATCACGGGAGTGGTAACATTATTCGCTTTGTAATGGATGTTCGTGGCAATCCAAGCTCTCCTCCTGTTGCCACATTAGCAAACCAAACCCTGTAAAGCGTGTACTATTCTTCATCTTTACTATTCACTTGGCTCTCAATAAATATCATTTAGTGCTGCTGAAAATGTGAGCTAGTGTGTACATGAAGAGGCTGTCATGGAAATCCCATCTTGTGCTCGGCGAGAAACACGGAGCCAACAGTGAAGTTAGTAGCTCCAGAAAAGGCTGGAGTATAACCAGGAGCAGATGGGGCCTAATCCTAAGGGTCTCACTCTGCTTCCGGAGCCACCCACGTCCACAGGTGCTTGCCCCCCCCACCCCCCACCCCCCTTTCATTCCCCATTTCAAATCCTTTCCCAAACCCCCCCCCCCCTCCCCATCTCCCATCCCATCCATTTCCTGCAAAGCAGGTGCAGTCCTAATCCCTACTGTGGGTCAGCATGGCAGCGTGCCTCTAGCAAGACCTCCACCTGCTACGGCTGTGCGAGAGACACTTCCAAGAAGAATTCTCTTAAGAAAATCATCTGAGACATTAGGAGACATGGAGAATTTTTATGTCCTGTATTCATCCGTCATGTTACGCTGCCAAAAACCTGTTTCGATAAAATAAAATAGCAATAATAAAAGCCTGATTATTATCGTTTGGCATATTGTGACATTACAAAGTCTGTAGCTTGCCAATCAAACCCTCGTCTCCTTTCACTTCCCGCATCCGTCCTCCGTGATTACGTCTGGCTTGTCTGTCACTTCCGATTCGCATCGAGAGTTATGAGAAATGGTGGTAAAAAAATAAAAAATAAAATAAAAAATACAGCAAACGCCTCAAAAAGTGCAGATGTCAAAGAGCTGGACTCTGCACTCATGCAAAATTCCATTTAAAATTTGATTACACACATTCTTTTTTGCATGCTGAGATAAAACAGCATTTATATGTGGTGGCCCAGATTTCCATTTTGACTTGTAAAAAGAAGTTCTCTACTACAAGTATGGTTTTAGTGCTAAAGATTGAGGGATAATAATGGTTGTTGGTAGGCATAAACGAACGTAAGTCCATTTTCTTCTTGTTTGCAGTAACTAGTGTGACCTTTGAAGGGAAAAATGTAAGTCACCGCATGACAACACTGGCAAAAGTCTACAAAGTGTTCTGCTTCTTTCTTTTTTTTTTTTTTTCTTCTACTGTACAGTTGCCATAACTATTTCTCAAACATTAGGTCTACATATCTCTCCTTGCATTTGGCCCCTTAAAAACTCTGTAAATCTCTTTTGCAATCAGTGTACTTTCTTCACCCCTGTCCTCAAATGAGGTAAAAGGAGAAATAGGCAGAGGTGAAACTGCCATTTCGTGTGTTTCGGTGTTGTGAAACCTAATAGACAGCATTCCAGTTAAGGTTAAGCAAAAAAAAAAAAAAAAAGTGAACCCCCAAATGCTTTATCAGCATGATTCACCACCCCAAGGTCCTAGTTTGGACAGTGCCAGGTAAATCACACTGTTGACGCTGTTGCGACAGGCAATTCTTGGCTTGACCTAAGTTCCCTCTCTCATAGTTTCATGAGGAAATTAAAAGGGAAGAGGTGACTCCAATCAGAGGTTGGATTATTTTCGAACGTCTGGTAAAGGATGTTGTGCAAAGGCATAGGTCAAAGAGGGAAATAAAAAGTAGTGCACACTCATAGAAACGTACAGAGAACAGAGGCAGGTTGCACCGCATTTATTTGTAACGAAAAGGAACTTCGGAGAAACGCAGACTAACTTGGAAGACGTCTTTCGTACTGTACAACAGAAATCTTTCTACCCACTATCCGAATTCATAATCGGGTTTCTAAATGAAAATAAAAAATACATCCTTGACTTCTCCTGCCTCTTACAGTGGAAAATTCGACTGCCTTCATTCAAAGTGGATGATTACTCAACGCGCCGCTCCCTACTGAGGTAAACTTTGTGGTTCCCTCAAAGAAAAGTCACTGCTCGCACAGACGCCCACCGCAAAGTAACTGCCTTATTACTCCAAATTGCTGCATGCAATCTCAGACCCTAAAAGGTAGCTCATCATGGCCTGATGAAAAACAGATGAGCAAGCGCAACACTTTATTCCACCATTAGACATGTATACATTCATCAGTCCTGTAGGAACTACAAGGCACCAGGCCTGCTTTTGTGTTAATAACCTCCCATTATCAAAAAGAGGGACCTTACTGGGACTTGCCTGATTATTGTTTTTTTGTTTTTTGTTTTTTCGATTTGTGTTTGTACAGCTTGAGCTTGTGCAATCGAGAACAGGCCACCTAAACATGCATGACATGACGGAGGCCTTGTAGCCTCGTGACCGCACCAGACAGGAGCTTCATTTTCACTGCAAGCAACTCTATCTTAGGTTTAACTGGCACCTTTATTGATGTCAATATTCTCAGAAGATCATACGTGACCGATAGCCTTTGTTGAAAAGGCCGTCAAGATACTGTATGGAAATTTACTCTAGAGAACAATCATGTGGACAGAATTGACACCAGATGTATTGTACTGTAAGTTACTCTTCAGTTTTTAGTTTTATCTTTTACATTAGAAGCAGACTTGGTCATGATGATGCCAGACGATCACTATAATGCAACATATTGCAAATGTTGGGTGAAAGCCTAACTGCTGAAAATATACCTTAGAAGTTGAAGAGAAGAATAAATCAGAAGGTTTTGATACAGTACATTTATTCACACAGTAGTGCTGCCTGCTAGGTTTATATCAAAGTGTTTATACTGATGTGTTATAAATTTTATATTAACAACTTAGGCACAGATCATAGAAAATGCACAAAAACTTTATCCCTCCATCCATCCGTCATCTGTAGGGATGGGAATCACCAGGGATTATGATATTATTACGACACCCAGGTGCCAGTTCAATTTTATCACATATAAACATTCTGATTTAATATTATTTATTTTATTTTATTTTATTATGTCAGTATTTTGCTGCCTGTCTAGGCTCACCACATGCAGGGATTTAGAGAAAGAGCAACATTTTACTACCTCAAATTCAAGCATAGAAAAATAAATAATAATTTTAAAAAAATTATAATAATTTTGGAGTCAGTGTGTCGATATATAAATTAACGCACAAAAGATCTATACCGGTTGCCCAGTGTGTGGTCCCAGGGGTCTGAAGCTTATCCCAGAGAAATTAAGGCACAAAGCGGTGTTCACCCTAGACAGGTTGCCAACCCATTACACAAGCACACACACTCACACACCCAATCATACATTAGGGACATGAAATGCCTACATCACATGTTATTGGACTGTGGGAGGAAACACAAAGAAAAACAACCAAGCGCAGGGAGAACATGCAAACTCCACAGACACAGACTTGAGGTGATCTTCAAACCCAGAACCCAGGAAGAAAATAGAGTTAAATACCAGGTCACAGTGCCACTTCCAAAAAAAAAAAAAAAAAAAAAGATCAGCACTGTCGCCTTGCACCTCCAGAGTCCGGGTTCGATTCCCACCTCTGTGTGCGTAGAGTTTTTATGTTCTCCTCATGCTTGGTGGGTTTCCTCCTACAGTCCAAAGATGCAGATTAGGTTAATTGGAGTTCCCAAATTGCCTGTAGTGTGTGAGTGTGTGTATGTGTTTGTGCCCTCCGATGGATAAGTACCCTCTCCAGGGTGTACCCTGCCTCGTGCCCTAAGTCTCAGACACTGGGAAGAAAAAGAAAAGTTGAGATTAAGAGAGGTGTAAGAGCAGATGCTTCAACTGAGACAGGAAAGGAGATCATGAGACCATGGCTGACCAGAGTGACAGAAAGGAAACATCTAACCAAGGCCAACTCTGGGAATGACACAGAATAATGCTGATAAGGGAGAATAAGAAAGGCATAGGGACTGACATCTCTCCACCTCTTCCAATCCCAGAGGCACTTGAGTGGAGACACATTTTAAACCATGAGATTGGGGAGAAATTGCAAGACATTGAAGCTGACGCTTATCTTAGAGAAGGTTATATATGTGTGGCTATGTCACATCCAGAAAATTTAGTATACATACTGGATTCAATTCACCACACAATGACTTTAAAGTGTATGATACAGTGGTACCTCGGCATACGAATGCCCCAACTCACGAATTTTTCCTTAAGAACAGAAATTTTGCAAGAAATTCTCGGTGAACAGTAAATGAACTGAGCCGAACTGAACGCCGGATAAGTTGCACTTACACCCGGAAGCCGTCCAAACTTGTTTGCGTCAGTGGAAAGTCAAGCAAAGTGAGTTTACATATTTTTATATATATATATATATATATAGATATTTTTTTTTTTTTTTTTTTGCATTTTGTGCAAGATTTAGTGAAGACATAGTTTAAGGGGTCCCACAAATGTTAGCAAGGGCGGTAGCAAGAATAAAAGTTATCTGCTTTCAGTTTGGCCTTTAAAGCAGCCGGTGCCAAGAGGAATCTTAAATTAGGGTTAAGGTAAGTTTAATGTCTGTTGATTTCATATTTTACCTCATTTGCATGTCTTTTCTAAATATTTTAATTGATTTTATATGCAAAAATATGATTATATGATTGAAAATTGGTAATGTTGGTAATATTTGGGTGGCTGGAACAGAATATCAGCATTTACATTATTTCTTATGGGAAAACGCGTTTCGCAATATGAAATTAACCTTAAGAACCTCCGGAACTGATTCAATTCGTATGCTGAGGTACTGCTACTGTATATTTATACCAATCTGCCAGATGCAATGGCAATGTAGTAGGCTAGTGATAAATGCCCAGTATTGCCTACTAATAACTCAGTACTGGACATGATGAATGATAGATGCACTGAGAACCTGACATGGATGTGGCTAGGAAGTAATATGAACTTTATAATTGCACATTTTTTCCATTTTGACCCCGTTCCCATCTCTCTCTTTAATATTTTTAGGATGCAGCGGGAACCACATGGTCTTCATCACAGCGTGATAAGCCCTTACATGAATAAAGAATATAACTTTTTTAACATGCACAAAGTGGTTCTGCCCACTGTGAAGTGTTCAGTCTGATGAAAATGTAACAGAAGAAGAAGAGGAAGATTTTTTTTCAGCTCTGAGGTTAGGTTAGGTTTCACATCTTTTCTGACAAATCCCTTCTTCTGTGTCATTTCTGCCTACAAGATTTCAGTCTCACCTACTGTATGATTGGTTAGATGCTTCTCTGTATTTCAAATGCAAGGCCGTCAGTGCTCCTTCCCTAAAATTTCCTTAATGTTACCTCTATGTGGGGCAAACAAGTGCAGAAAGAATATATTTATTCCAACAAGAGAAAAATAATCTGATCAAGTGTTTACATGGCTACTATATACCTACTGAACGGATTAAGTAAAGGTTTACACCACCCATCTCATTCTGATTAAAAATGTGTTTCCATTGGCCAGATTGTTCCAAATGCGGTGGGCAAATAATGCATTTTAATTCGGATTATGCCGTTATTCAGATTATGACTCAAACTCAGATCTGCTGTGTACTGTGTTTAGCACTCAGCAACAAACCTGTTCTGACAAAATACTGTCTACTGTTCACACTTGCTGTACGTTTGTGCCACAAATATAAAAATCTCATGCATGTGCACTTTATAAATCAGTTTATCTTCCTAAGTTAAACTTCCTTGTAACTTTGAAGCATGTGAAGAGGGAAATAAGTGATCCCAAGGGGTTGATGAGAGGAAATCTCTCTAACTACATCGTCTCCCTTGGGGCAGAGGTATTCCTCACCGTCTTGTCAGCACTTGGCAGCCCTGCTAGTTTAACAGCATCTGACATACAGTATCTCCACACAGCTCCCTGCATATGTTTGTATGAATTGTGAAAATGTACTCAATAGACTGCATTTTTGAGATAAAGGACCACAATTAGTTATTGTTACTGTACATGTCATGAAACCAATACAATTACTATTAACAATGGACAAACAGAACATCAGCTTTTACAGTGGTTATATCTTATATATGTATTTGTAGTTTTATATCCAAATGCAGTTCACAATACTACTACTACTACTATTATTACTACTTCACTACTACTACTAATAATAATAATACATGAACAGGCTACATCTGAGGATCTGAGCACTACAAGCATTAGTCTGTTGTTAAGCCTGTGTGAGAAGAAACAATCCAGTGAACCATGAACCAAATGAACTCACCCTCTGGTCTGTTATGACTTGACCATCAGTTAACTCTGTCACTAAGATACGATATTGCTGTAGGATAAGCTTTAATCAGTCAAGTAGTAAACATCTGTACGATTCACATGTGGAGGACTACATTGGAAGCATTGCATAGGGTTCTCCTCAGATGTCTCATCAAGTTACATGAGAGTTAATGAATCTGCATTTATCACTGCTGTCAAACAACAGTTAGAAAATCAGGAATTAAACATGACTCCACCATAAGGATGTGACTGAATAGAATACAAATACACTGTTCACTATTTATTATTATAATATATATTTTTGTTTTATTATTATAATAATAATAATTATTATTATTATTACTGTTATTATTATTATATTTTTTTTATTATTGTTATTATTATTATTAATATTATTATGTATTTGTTTTACAGACCGGGTACCGAACCTAGACCTCCTAAGTGGTAGGTGAGGGATCTGCTACTGAACCTTACTTGCTCAAACCAAGTAATTCTGCTAAAATAATACAAGGGGCGTACAAGTCAAACCGAGACTTCTGAATGTGCACAGTAAAATAAAACAGTTATGAGAGTAAAAACAACTTTTAATTTCCTTTATAATCCCCTGCTACACAAAGGTTTCTATCCCAAAGTTTCACTAGTACCTGGATACCATCATGGTAGAAAGTTTTTTCAGTACGCCAAAGCCATGATCAGACTGTTTGCTCAACTGCCTGCTTCCCTTTTCTTTAATGTACAAAAAAAAAAAAAAAAAAAACTGGTTTGATCACCAAAAACATTCTGTTTTTAAAGACAATGCATGACCCTCTCACTGCCCACTGCACCACTTGCATGTTATAGGAACTTGACTGGGACTTATTGGCACACACCACCATATGATCCTGTCCTTGCTCCAATCTGTTTCCACATGTTTGAGCCATTAATACTGGGATAAGTGCATTAGTGTAGCAGGGAGAAATATGTAGCATATAGAGAAATAAGAGTAGTTTTTACTCTCATAACTGTATTCTGGTATTCTCCACAATCAAACGTCCCGGTTTGACCTGAACACCCCTCGTATAAGGTGGCTATTGGTTTGAAAGCTAGTTCCCTAAAGGGCTCACAGTCCCATTTGACAGAAAGCTTTGGGGTTCCACCCTAAAGCACCCCAACCCTCCAACACACACCCCACTCTCACGCTGTTTTTATTGTTCCCTTGAGTACAGTGGTAGGGCTACCTACAAAAAAAATTATACAATAAAAAGATTCCAGGTTAGGCCACACCTTTCAGGTCAAATAAAAACATGGAGCATCAAATATAGCTATAGCTATATTCAGTGAACGCATTATGCACATGTAGGAGTTTCATTAACGCTAAAAGACAACATATAACTAGCAGTCTAACATTTTTAACCTGAATAATATATAAGGAAAAAGTTTTAAGTACATGTCAAATACAATTGCTTATATATTCTGATTCGGCATTTGTCAGATTTAACCTAATTTCATGTGAACTGCTGTTGAAAAGGGCATCCTGGCGCCACCACGATGCCTTGCTTCTTAGACACACATACGTGCATGCACACACTCACACACACAACACACATACACACACACACGTCATACATGTTGCATATTTCAATATTTCAATAGCAGCTACAGCATCATATCACTTACGATTATACATAATAAACCTGGATCAGAGTTCCTGTACCATTATCCATTTTAAGTTTCGAGCTAATCTTCTTTCTGCAACTCACAAAAAAAAAAAAAAAAAGATCTTTTATACATTGTTGCTTATTGGTTTTGTTTAGTTGAACTACTTTCCCTTTAAGAAATCCATGGATGGACACAGAGCTCATAATAGTGTTACAGATTTATGTTCTCTGCTTCCTCTTCTGGCAAATGGTGGAGGTTCCTGTCAGTTCAAGCATGCCATCACTCTTATTGTAAGCAGTTTGCATTCAGGATGCACCGATGAGACAGATGGAGAGGGGAACGGTGGGAGGGGGGGGGGGGGTTTCCAAAATGGCATGTTCTTAAAAGCTTGACTCAATATAGAAGTCACAAAAATCACTTCCTTAAAATCATAGCTTTCCACTTTCAGATTTTAAGCTTATTTTCTGAGCATTGGTTTCTATAAAAACCAAAGCATAATAGCATTTTCCATGTGAAAAAAAAAAGACTGATTTGATCATGACATTTGAAAGAGAATTCGACTTTACTGGAACAGGACAAGAGGCATTTGTTAAGAATATCACATTACATGAACTGATTGCATTTTCTTGCAGCTAACGTATATTCTTGTGTCAATCATTGTCTTTTCCACAGTTTATTTCTACCTTAAGATATTATTCGTATATATTAGTATAACGTGGTTCCCTTGGTAAAATACGTCCTCTTGAAAACACTGATCAGCTTCTGTGGATTGAAGATAGAAGCAAATAATAATAATAATAGTAAGTCATAATTAAAAATATATATTTGTACACTTACTAGCTACCTTAAAGGAACTACTTGCTCATTTATGCAAGTTATCCAATCAGCCAGTATATGGCAGCTGTCTGAGGGGCGGTCGTAAAAAAAAATCGTATTATCATATGAAAAAAAACTAAAAATTATGTCTCTCTGTAAATGAGCACGTTCATGAACATTTCTTCTTGTTTAAAAAAACTGATGTATAGTTCTGCACGGTGCCGCTGGAGGGTCAAAACCATAATAGCGCACCTGGTTAAAAAATATAAGTACACCTTCTTCATGACAACGCGGCAGCCCAATTCAGCTCATAAAATGGTGAAACTTGCGGGGTATGAAATTCTGCCTCATCCCTCTTAAGTTCCCTGACCTCACACACAGTGACTTCTTCTTCTTCCATCATTTGAAGAAACCACTTTTTGGCTGTCATTTGGCGACGAAAGAAGGCTCCACCAAAGACGTTCTTCACCAGCTCATCCATTGAGGAGTGTGAAACCTTAGGCGGACGATATGTAGAGAAAGACTGAGCTTGTGTCTTTATCACTGCTGTCAAACAAAAAGCTCACACTTTTCCTGATTCTGATATTTGATGGGAAGATTAACTTATCCTGTATTTACATACATGGTTTTATGCATTGCATTGCTGCCACATGATTAGCTGATAATATAATGACTTTTAAAAAATTGTATGTACCCTGGAACAACGCTAGTTTTATTTTAACTGGACTGCACATTATTGTGGCAGCACTGTGGCTTAGTGGTAAGCATAGTGGCATTGCACCTCCAGGGACCGGGTTTGATTCCCACATCTGGTCTGTGTGCATGGAGTTTGCATGTTCTCCCCATGCTTAGAGGGTTTCCTCCCGGTACTCCAGTTTCCTCCCACAGTCCAAAGACATGCAGATTAGGTTAATCGGCGTTCCCAAATTGGCCGTTGTGTGTGTGCGTGTAAACCCTGCAAAGGATTGGCACCTCATCCATGCCCTAAGTCTCCAGGCCCCCCTGTGACTCTGTATACAGGATAAATTGTTATAGACGATTTGTGAGTGCATATTATTTTACATTTTTAATGGCATAAATTTTTATATTATGTAATATATATTTGCTCCTGTCTCTCCATATTTGGTTTCATTATTGTATGGAAGTAAGGTATGGTTTGCAAATATGACCACATAATAATAATAATAATAATAATAATAATAATAATACCACCAACAACCAAGAAAAGCCGAAGCAATTCCCAGTGAAATGTACATATTTTCCTTCCCCATATCCGGCACTTATATGTCATAGATGGCATTTAATCCCCCTCTGTAAACGCACAACACTTCCTCAGGACATGCCTGCTGTTGAAGGTTTACATGACGGACGCCAGCCAGTGGCCTGAACCCACGTGTGTGCAGTTTTTACACACTGACACACTGTGGGAACTGTAACTCCTCATTCTGCTCGCTCCCTTACTCACACGGACACTAGTGGAAACCTCAAATATATACACAGAACGAGCCCATGTGCTTCATTACGCGTTAGGTTGTTAGCCATTGTGTGTGATATACTAAGAGTTCTGATTTATTTATTTTTAGCAAATTAAATTTATTTGAGGGTGTGGATGGATGTGTGCATTATTATAAATGTAGTGAAACACGATTGTTTTAATGCAGAGCTGCGTTCTCCCGGTTCGCCTGTATATTTGGCTCGCATCCGACGATACGGGAATGTTCTGGCCTGCCTCAGATGAGCAATTGCCTGTAATATAATATAGTGAACCCAGATGGGAAAATAAATGCTAAACGTTTTAAAATGTGATGCGTTCAAGAAGCACGGCTGTTTAATGTGAATTCTCGTGTGTGTTTCCCCAGTTAGCAGGTGGGAGAGTTGCCATTTACATGGCAAACCTCAGGATCTAAACTGTCCATCGAGTCAGAGTCAATTTACCAAAGGTTTAGAAGTTTAAAACGTGCTCAAAGCTGGTACTGTAGAGCCCTGTGGTTTTTTTTTTGGTTTTTTTTCTCATTGTAGTGTATATGCATGCTGTTTTTATTATTATGCACACACAGTTATAGAGTGAGAGAGAGTATAAAAATGGACACTATGATTTACAGCCTGAAGGCAAACAAGAATGCTTCTGAGCACCTATGGGCAGTTCCACAACTGTATCAACCCACATCATTTATTTTCTTTGGTTCGCTGTGCCTTGCTCTCAAGATTTGTGCTCTGGTTGTGGTGGAGCTGAGAGAGAACAGGACACGCCTTAAAAAAAAAAAAAAAAAAGAGGGTCTCTGGTGGTCGGTGTCAGTTGTGCATAGAGATTGTGGTGTTTGGCCCCGACCCAGGGATTAGGTGTTCCAGAGAAGAGTTTTCTTGGCCCCTGCCAGTCTACAATGGTGGCTTGGGAATTATGCGTGCATGCATGGGAGTGTGTGAGTGTGTGTGTCTCTGCATGCATGCATGCATTTGTGAGTGCGTCTTTCCTGTCCTGCCTTCCCACCTCCTCTTCAGCATTTACGTCTTGGGCCGTCCACCTCCCTCTTTGAATACCCACTATTGCACGCAGATGGCGTAATCAAGGCCTGCCCTTTCCCTGGGTGGATAGCGCACAGAAACAAAAAAAAAAAAAAGGAGAGCGGGAGAGCTTCTGAGAGATGTATCGAGAAATAATCAGATGGGAAAGAAAGAAACAGAGGAGGAGGGCTGTCGAACGAAAGAATGAGAAGTCACAGAAGCGAGTGGGGGGGCTTGGGCAGAAGGGGTAAGACCGGATATGAAAACAATGGGCTCATTGTAGACAGATGACAAGACGAAGGCAAAGAGACGGTGGGAGATTGGCGGAAAATAGTGCCATCTACAGGCCGAAAGGCAGCACAATCAGCAGATAAGCCTTCGAGATACTAGATTAGACGATATGGTAACAATTCCCTTTGTGTGAGCCAGAGCTACACCAGTAAGTCATGAGACACAAAATCAAAGACATATAGCAGGAGGATGTCGATGGTAACATGAGAACAAGATGCTAACAATTAACGCTTTTAGGCGCATTCGTCAAGTTATCACATCAAAGGGAGGAACGTATCAGGAAAGTCAAATCCGTTTGGACGTTAAGAGCGCTGGCTCTTTTTCAGTGTGTTTACAGGCCTTGTTAAAGATTCAGATTACAAAAAGAAGTGGTTGTGTGCATGTCTAGGCTTTGACTATCCATGCCACCGCTTCACCTCTTCTTCCAGGTGAAGCCCATGCCAAAACGTCAAATGTAACAAGCAAGGGGCAGATACTGAGGAAAATGTCACCACAGCATTGACCCCTGCTGATTGGGCCTACCAGAGAGGCAAATATTTACCCTGCGATGTCTGAGCCCATGGCACCGAGCCACAACAGGCCCCTTCGGTCGTATAAAGCATCACTCGTCCTCCCTCAATCCCCGCGCAAGACATGATCCAAACAAGGACAGCTCGAATGGCACCGGTGTCGTTGGCTCGACTAAGAATGAGACATGATGATGATTACATGGATTTGAATAACTGGTGAGCACATGTGCACACACACACACACACACACACACACACACACAGGGTTATGTGCATGTCTTTAATAAAGATAAGTGCAGACGTTCTGGTTAATCTCCATCATTTGGGAAATCTCAAGCACAAAATCAGACTCTTCTCCATCACCACTTCTTTAATGGGACAAACACGACTCTCGAGCTCAATTCATGCTGAAACTGACATCTGCCTCCGGGAACAGAATGTACTGGATCAAAGGTAGGCAATGACGCAAAAAGACGAGGGCAAGTCAATGATATCTGACAATGCAACAAGGACGTTGGAAAAACAAACAACAACAACAAAAACTGCCACCAAATGAGGTCTCTGGGGAACAGAGAATACACAATGGTGCACATTTTGATTTGGATTTTGATACTGCGCACGGTTTTACCCAAACATCGAGTCGAGTAAGCTCACTGCACACATGCCACGACAACATGAAGGAGCGAAACGAAAGGCTATAAACTAAAATTAGCAAAGGGTGCAAGAAAAGACATGAAAAACACGCGAACACTTCGTAAACATGGTCATCTGATTCCTATTAGAGCTAGAACTGTCACGCTCATCTCTGTCTTAGCGACTTCCCACGGGCTACGATAAGAGAAGCAGAAGTGACAAAAGATACAGGACGTTTGCTTTCGCAATCTGGTGCTACATCTGTATACAATGCACCTGTGTGCATCACTTCATAGCAACAGATTGGTAGACATTTTCTAAGCAATGAACAATGGTTAATTAAAGTAAAGTAAATAAATAAATAAATAAATAGTAATTCTTTGGAGGAGCAACATGCGCAGGACAGATGTTGAACAGTTAAATTGCAAATACCAGTAAGTTTTCACCCTAATCTGGTAAAAAGGCCTAGATTACTCGAGAAAATGTAAGATTTAAAGGGTCTGGTGTAACTCAGCGGTTAAGGCAATGGACTACGGCTTGGAAAGTCCCAGGTTCAAACCCTATGACCACCAAGTTGCCACTGTTGGTCTCTTGAGCAAAGCCCATAACCATCAACTGCTCAGATGTATGAATAAATGAGATGAATAAAAAAAAAAAAAAAGTAAGTCGCTCCTGATAAGGGTGTTTTCCAAATGCTGAAATGTAAATGTAACTTTACCTCAACTTGACTGTTCAGATTAACGTATTGTCCTCTAATCCAACAGTCTTCTCCACCATCCAGCTATAGGCATAAATCCATCTCTCTCTCTCTCAAGAAGAGGTCATGGCACATGATTACAGAAACATTTATTACACAAAAGCTTTGTCTATAATTAAATATTTAATTCCTGTTTTATTACCGGGTCTGTGTGCATTGCTTTTATTCACTTTTCATTTTATTTTAGTTCAATGTCATTTGTAGAGCACGTTCGTCAACAGACATTTACAAATACAGCTTTACAGAAATCTGGATGGAGATTTAGATCCCTAATGAGGAACCCAGACTCAGTGGTGGAAAAGACTTTATGGTTGAGCTTTACAGAACAGGACGGTTTTTATGATTACTGCAGCAGTACAAATCCTAAAGATTATCCTTTCCTACCATTTGATTTCTGCTCATTTTTACAAATGTTGGAAGTGTAGGCTTGACCATGCAAAGGTTATCTGAGCTTAGAGCATTTGCGTCATCTATTCTCTTTGCTTAAAGCAGTTTAATTCAATTTCTACAGTTCTTTTAATAACGGTTATCAGGGTTTATAGAAATCCAGATGTAGATTTAGATTCATAATGAGCAGTATAAATATTCACTCACTCACCGTCTACACTGCTTCATCCTGTATACACAGTCGCAAAGGGCCTGGAGCCTATACCAGGATACTTGGGGCACGAGGCAATTTGGGAATGCCAGTTACTCTAATCTGTATTTTTTTGGACTGTGGGAGGAAACACACCAGGCATGGGGAGAACATGCAAACTCCATGTGCACAGACCCGAGGCAGGAATCAAACCCATATCCTGGAGGTGCAAGTGGTCCTAACCACTACACCACCGTGCCACCTAGAAAATGCTAAGGAGAGATAAGCTAGAGCTACTGTATTGTATAGATTTGTCTCTGGTTACATTTTTGTTGTACTCTGTCTCCTTACACCTGTTTAAATTTTAATAGACTTCAGCATGTTGGAATAAATTTGGGTGCTTTTTGAGGTCAAGTTCAAGCAAACAGCAGTGAAATTTGAGGCCAAATCTGATCTATATTAACCTTTCGACCTAACAAATCCAGGTTAATTGCTTTATTCAGTTAAGATTTATTGGGGTAGTCTTTACTCAGCTAAAGCTAGGATTTTTTTTGTGTCTTTGCACAAGTTCTCTTAACCCAAAGGAGCATTTAAACAACGTTTCCGTCGATACTCTGCAGGCGTGCTGCGACAGGGTCAAAGCTGTAAGCTGTGAAAGCACCAGGCCCTGACTGAAACTCATCTGGACTCCCCATAAACACATAGCTGCTAATTGACTACACATGTGGCCATATGAGCATGATAGCATGTGTGTGAATGTGTGTGTGTGCGTGCGTGTGTGTGTGTGGGCTTCTCCTATAAGCATGCATACACATGTGTCGGAATAGAGCGAATGTTGAAATATCAGTATGATCAAAGCAGGATTTTCTTCAAACCGTCCACGATATAAAAGCCAAGGAAAAAGGCAGGAATGGCTTCGTGGTAAATATTTGAACTGGGGTGTAATTGGTACCTGGCTCAGAAAGCTCAGGGGGTCTTTGATCGGTACTCCTTTTCCTGTTCCGTCGCATTTAAATGTGGAAATTTATTTATTGCCGGCTCCACCACATCCTACCTCGTGCCATCTGGAGACGGTGCCAAGGAATGGTGTCCTCATGACAGCATCTCATACAATGTCCCATATCACAGCCATCTACAAGCTCAACACATGACATGATGTCCAAAACATGCACCCAGTCTGTATGGAAAATAAGGCCTATGGAGGAGTCATGACTATGATATAAAATCCAATGAATGTCAAATTCTTCAATCCTTAATTTAAGGATATATTCATGTTAAAGTTTTATAGTAAGGGCAAATCCATAGGGACTTGTAAGTTTACCTTACAAGTCCCTAAGAGGGTCAAAGTCTAAAATAAACATTAAAAATTCATAATTATTGATATTGAGAAGCTTTATGTAATATTAAGTTAATTTCAAATTGATGATAAGATTGTTGTATTGTCTATAAAATGTTATGCCGGGTCTCTATATAGAAGACGATTAGGGACACCATAAATTGTAATCAAGTTCTTACTTTTTTTCTCCAAATTTAAAATTTTTTCTCAGAATTCCCTTCAAATTTTGATGGTTTCTTTTAGAATTGTGACTTTTTTCTTAGAATTTAGACTTTTTTTTTTTTTTACATAATTTGACTGTTTTCATATTTTGACTTTTTCCTTAGAATTTTAACTGTCTCATATAATTTTGTCTCTTTCCTCAGAATTTTTATGTTTTTCTCAGAATCGTAACTTTGTTTTTAAGAATTATTTTTTTTCCTCAGAATGATGTTTTTTTTATTCTGACTTTTTTCTTATAATTATGATTTTCATATCAGAATTTAAACTTTTTTTCTTAGAATTTTGACATTTTTCATTATTATTTTTACTTTTTTCATTATCTTGACCTTTTCTCAAAATTCTTTCACAGAATTAATATGTTTTACTCAAAATTCTGACTTTTTTTTCAGAATTATGACTTTGTCCTAATATACAAGAGTTTTATAAAGTTTATGTTATTCTTGGATTTCTGACTTTTTTTCCCTCACATTTCTGAATCTCAGATTTATGACTTTTTTCTTAAATTTAAAAGATTCTGTCTGAGTTCAAAGTCAGAATTCTGAGGAAAAAAAGTCAGAAATATATATTTTTTTGTGGTGGTCATAATATAAATTTTAAATATATGTTTATTTATATTTGTAAAAAACTAATTTACTACACACTGATGCAGTCATATATTGGTTCTTGGTACATGTAATTTGCACTTTGACTCTTTAACAACCTCCAAACTTTAGAAATAACTCACCTTGAGTTGACCTGCAATTAAACAACTACATAGCTTTAAAAGTCATGACCGGGGTCCTTAGAAAACAAATGGTAAAATCTACACAAACACATGTCCTACATTAAACTAACATGACTCATGCTGCTAATTTCAGATGTCAACATTTTCCACCATAACAAAGTGTGCTGCGAGAGTGACGTTTCACTCTCATTAAAGTAAGAGCACGTGGCGCATCTGCTTGTGGCACTTTTTGTCCATCACTTATTGAACCCTTTGAAAGATTTTCATTTACAGGCCCTCGGGATACGCGCAGGAGTCGGGAGGCAAGAGCGACAAATCACATGTGCAAGACCCCAGTGAATCAGCTGCCTGTTCTTGAAGAGGGGATTCTCATTTTTGCACAAAACAACAACTCTGGTACAAACAAGCCCGTAGAACATAAGGGCAATTCCCATCCCGTGAGAGCAACGATTTATGATTGTATATTTAACAACATTCTGTAATTTCAGAGCTCATGACATTTGCTTATTTTATTTGTACGAGTCTGAAAGGCTACATGGGTTGAGCTAAAATAATTATAGATCAATATATTTCAAAACAATGTACACAAACGGCTCTACACTACACACGAGACTATAGGCTATAGACTGTACATTTGAATGCCATGAAATATGAGGCTGAGCTGCGCTGGAGTATTATCACCCAAAGTCTGGCAACCATTACCACAAGACCCGAGAAATCTGTCTTCTGTCTTCACAATAACAGAAAGATTGCTTCTTTTTCCACAATGCAAACCACACTGGGTTCAGCGACAGAAATAGTAGCTCCAAGCCGCCTTTAATAGCCTTATCATTTGAGCAGTGGAGTAGATTTGGGTTTTTGTACATCAGAACTGTTGCCCTTCAAAATGCTTCAGAGAGTTTGGGGCTTTTTAGTTCTGGTCCCTAGTATGAAGCTGGTGCCAAACCTTGAGGAACGCTTGAGGATTGTGTTTAAGCGCTGGCAAAGGATCGCTCAGATATTTGTGTGCTAAGACGCCGCCAGAAGAGTGGGACCATGCCAAAAGGCTTGTCTCGTCTCCGCTCTGTAAGCAACTGGAAAGTTTCGATAGTTGCATGTCGCTTGGTTTTATTGGTGCAACTTCGCAACAACCCCTGTCATTTCAGCTGAAACACCATGAAACACATTTAAATATGTTTATACTGAAGTATTTTTGATGTCTTTAGTGGTTCTGGTGTTAATCTGTTATTTAGTGCTGTATTTACATTATGTCTATGAAAAGTGAGAAGGTTGTTACAGTGTTGGCGGTGGAATTGAATGGCACTGTGTGGCATCTCTCTCTTTAGAAATATATCTACTCCTAAAGCATGGAATTCCTTCTCTGAAATTAGAGGAAGGTCACCTAAATTCCAGGTTCAGCCTGCAACATCAAATCAACATCAAAATTTGAATTTTTACATCTATATGCATTGCATTTACTAGTATTGCCTTTCAGTCAGTCAACACACCGACAATCACATGTTTAATATATAAATGTCACCATATCTAGCATGCTGTTTTAAAGAGATAAATATCTTTATTTAGATATAATGTCTTTGGTCTGTGGGAGAAAATCCAGAATTGCCTACGAATTGTACGTACAGTATCTTGCGATAAAATGATGTAATTTTGACTTCCTAAGCTAAGTGTAAGTATAAACAGTATAAATTCCATTGCACTATGGTCAGCAAGTAGACGAGTGGTATAGTGGGAGCCTCTTAGTCACATGTTGTGCTCAAAAAAGTATGCAGAATTTCACAACACTGTATGTCAAAATATGAAGTTGGTCCTTCTTTTTGGAGCTATAACAGCTTTCGCTCATCTTGGAAGGAGTGGAAGTTCATCCAAAAGGTGCTCGATGGGGGTCAGGGCTCTGTGAGGGCCAGTAAAGTTCTTCCACTCCAAATTCATCTAACCATGTCTTTATAGTCCTTGCTTTGTGCACTGGGGCACAGTCATGCTGGAATAGAAAGGGGTCTTTCCCAAACTTTTGCCACAAAATTAGAAGCATGGCATTGTGCTATGCTGAAGCATTAAAGTTGCCCTTTACTGGGAATAAGGGGCCTTATTCAATAATGCTTCATCTCAGCTCCTTCCATGAGTTCCAATTAGATATAGGTAAAGAGAATTTAAAAAAAGACACACTGGAAGAACATTTCTATATTTTCGTCAGCTTTAGGCAAACAGTAGCAAGTAGTGATGAAGACCAGCTCATAGCCACTTGTTTTCAAGAGAGTGTGTCTGAGGCACATGGTGTAATGGCAAACATGTGAGCCATCTGCAATGAGTTAGTAAAGATAGGGGGTCTTTGCCGAGTGGAAATCTTGATAACTGCTGATAAGGGTCCTTTATAAAGTTTATTAGATTGAGTTGTACAAAAGAGCAAAGTGTGTTTTAAGATATTAGATATAGTTTACTATCACCAGGCTCTTGAATGGAGTTCATTGTAAAGACAAATTAAAGACTTTTACACATAGCATTTCCTGTAATATACAGAAAACAAAACTACCATTTTAGCATATATATATATACACACTACCATTCAAAAGTTTGGGGTCACTTTCTAACTCCATGATGGTTCCTGATTTTTATTTCTTTCTACAT
>JAQMYJ010000036.1:5480453-5496811 GCA_030014305.1 Clarias laeviceps | reverse complement strand
GGTGTGTATATATATATATATATATATATATATATATATATATATATATATATATATATATATACAGTATATGTGTGTGTGTGTGTGTGTGTTGAATATATGAATATAGTTCAATAAATAATTATTTTGTCATGTAAATGTATTGTCTTATTTCAAAACTTTTCCCAAGATGAATACAACACTGATTTTCTAAACTGTATAACAGATCATCGGTTGTCTTTCCTTGAACTGCTTTTGGTATGTCCTGACCACTGCAGTTTTGGAGTTGCTCTGACCCAGTCCTCTAGCCACCACAATTTGGCCCTTCTCAAAGTCAATTAAATTCTTATTCGTGCCATTTTTTTTGCTTCCAACACATTAACTTCAAGAAATTACTATTACTGTATATCCCACTCACTTCCAGCCGCCATTGTAGCTAGAGATTGAAAATGTAGCTACTGTGACATGGGCCAAATTGTGATGGCTAGATAATTGGGCCAGAGCAGCTATAAAACTGCATCCCTCTTTTTTTTTTTTTACTTTTTTTTTTGGTGAGAGAAACAACAAGAGAAGTCAATACCAGATGCACCAAATTCCACCCAATCTGTTCTTACTCAGGTGAGCTGAATGATGAAGGCACATAGGGGATTAGCACGTAATTAGCATAGATAACAAACCCAAACACCATACTGTATAATGGCAGATACTGTACATTTTGTGCCATGTTCAAATCTGGTGCTAGAATTGAAGAGATGTCCCTAAAGAAATGTACTGTAGTAAGAAAAAGAAGAACAGCAGCAGTAGTGAAATTAATGTACATTGTACTCAACTAAGTACTTTTTTTTTTCTTTTTCTATGAGCTTCCAGAGTGTGAGTACTGGTGTAAAAGGTAAATCACAAATGCAGCAGTGGTTATGAAACAATGAAGTAAAACAAATGTTTTTATGAAAAAAAGCTGTGATGCTACAGTATGAATGATCCATCAGTCTTTAAAAACACACACTCTGTATAAGCCCTGGATGTCCAAAGCATCTACAGTAACAGTAATCTGTAAACCATTCAGAAGCAGAAGATGTGCAAGCTTCCATCGTGTTTTTATAGTCTTAATTGGATCAATCAACCAATATTACCTCATTAGTCTGAAATATTAAATGATCCAATTATTATAATTCCTCTAAAATATATAATAATCTAAATTTATTTATATGATGCATTCTCAATTTTAAAATGATGTTTTTATGCATCAGACAAGACATTTGCGGACGTTGAGTGTTTTTTTTTCTCGTATTTAAGAACAGAGCAAAAATAAGAAAACATTGGTGACTTCCAGAAATTAATGGAAAGGAAAAATTGTGGTTACGATCAAAAATAAGAGAAAATTCCTTTGTATGTCACGCCTCACATGAGGCCCAGTGTCTTCTAAACTCTCCGTATTTTTACATGCACAAGTCAAAAGCAGGCACGCAAATCCAAAAGGATGCAGTTTTGAACCCAGCTAATTTGTGCTATTGCTAAGAGACCACTTGTCAAGGCCAAAAGCCCTTCCTTCCTTCCGACCAGTCTCGGCACGGAGTAGTCCAAGCTGCGATGAATTAACAAAATGAGAAGCGGAAAATTGCACGTTTAATTTTTTGACCTTGCTCCATTTCCTGATCTAATGTCCAGTGCGCTGTGGGAGCAGCAGTCTCTCTTTGTTCATATGACTTTTATAGACAACGCTATGCCATGTAAACCTTAGTCTCAAAAGAGCCTTGCACAATAAACATTTTGTCTTTGGTTTGGATTTGGGTTTTTGAATCAATCTGTTAGGGTTTCTTCTAATCACATGGTATCTGGGGAGGAAGAGAGAAATAGCCAGTTTAAAAAAGATTTGAGCTCCTTCGTGGAGATTTTGGCAGAGACGCGAACCTTAAACAAATGTTTTTATGTGGTATTATAGAACACACTGTGAGACCATGATGGCTTCTGGCAGAGGATATTTTAATAGAGGATAAAGGCAGAGCTAAAATCTTGCGTTTTTCCAAGGCAGTTTAAACTCCTACTATTGGTAGCTTGAGCATTTTTCAGTCTTCAAATTATATTTACAGAAAGCCATCTGCTTGACAATTAAAGACTTGAATCTAGTTTGAAAGAAACATACTTAAGTCATCATTTAAAAATAGAATAATGAATTCCAATGTTTTCGGTCTGTGATCTTATCAACCAATCTTATCAGGGTAGGAGTAGCACACCAACTTTGCATTCACGGAATGTGATGATTAAGGGGACTACAGTGTATTTACATGGGTCTCTGCCTTGAGACATTTATGTTTATTCAATTATAATGACAAGCTTGAGACAAGACAGAACGGTGTCACTAAGACTAGTCACATGTGATTCAAACAGAGCACACTTGAACCCGTGGGCAACTTTTGGGAGCTATGTCAAGGAATAAAACCCCCCTTCTTATTTCCTGTATTTTTACTGTAATCTATCATACAAAAGGTCAAACCCACACACATACATACACACGCATAATAACTGGGACTTTTGATAGTGCTGAATAACAGAAAACAGTTATAAGAGTAAAAACTCCCTTTTCTCTATACTGTATATAATCCCCAGCTACACTAATGCACTTATCCCAATGTTTCACTAGTGCTTGGAAACCCTTCCGTAGAAAGTTTTCTCAGTACTCTGGAGCCATTATCCAACTGCTTGCTTTATGTCTGAAACCCTGGCCTCCCAGGAACTCCTGTAATGACCCAACCATGTGAAAATAGCCAGAGTGAGATCCAAACTGTATGGGGATGTGGTAATAACTCCAAATGGACAAGTTATCCGTTCGATTTTCAGAGATCAGGCGATCCACCTCGGCTGAGATCGTCATTTGCGGACGTACAGCTTTCTTTAAGACCTTTGCACTTAAGAGTCTCATCACCGTACTGTGCTTGAAGCCTTCTGTAAATCTCATTCAGTTTCATTTATATACTGTGTGTGGTATAGCTTTTGATCACAGCGCCAAATATCCCCATATTTTGGAGCCAGCTGTTGTTTGGCGCAAGAACAATCCCACCCCCAAGAACAAAAAAATAATACATATGTGTTTGTTACAGGGCAGAAAAAAAACAAAAACAGATCCCACGTATAAAGACATGTGTCAAATATAAAGACATGCGTCAAAAATTCCACACACCTCTCGCCACCCGTGAGATTATTATAGTCTCTATGAAAGAGCTCATTACTTACATCAGGCAGTGTGTCTCTGGAGTGAGAAAAGTTATCTCAGCCCCTAGATAATAACCTGCCCCTACGACCAGTGATTTGATATTGTTTTCAGCATTAATGAAATGCAACTTAAGCCAGATAACCCATAGGGACCTCATTTAGCCGAGGTGAATTGACCACAAAGCAATTGCGGGTTTAATCAACGACCTTTCTGATACAGCCATGGCCTGTCAGTTTTCATATCAAACATCATTGTCCTTGTCTGATGGACAATGCGGGGTCCTTATTTGCGAGCTAATTGACTTGTTTCAAATGAATGAAATGAAATTGCGAAATTACGCTGATTTGCATCTGTTCTTATTACCTGCTATTCAAAAAGCATCAACTTCAGAGACGATCAGAAAAAAATACATATGTAAAATAGATTACGGACAATTTTTATGCGTAATGAACTGTGTGTAATCTTGGCGGGCTTTATAATGTAACATGATTCATAATGTAAAGATGGGACCGAGTTGAGCACACTGACAAAATTGAGAGAGAGATTCAACCTGAATGTGGCTTGAATAAGAATTCGATACTTTGTTGAAGTTGAACTACAACTGCCTCTGGGAATTGTAGTCGAATACCTAAATATACAGAACAATTTACGATCATAAACCTGGCAGACGTGATCAAACCTGAACTCTGGTGCGCTTGGTTTTCAGTGGCAGTAAATCAAGGGGTCAGTTTTAACTGACTGCAACTGCTCCATGTTTCTGCTAAGCCTGAATGAGAGCCAGACTTCTTCTGCAGTGAAAGGTATCAAGGTTAAAGGCTCAGTGAGGCATGTAGTGGTTTTAGGTTAAAAAAAAAAAAAAAAAAAAAGGTGGGGGGAGATATTCATTGCAGAATTAATGACATTAAAGAAGAGGTGGTCGGCATTGTAATGACTTTTAACAAGAACTTGTGGGGATATCGAGAGAGAGAGAGAGATAGCTATAGAAACAGAGAATTCAATAATTATCACAGTTTTATGCTTTATAATGAAACGGCTCGAAGAGACAGAAATGAATGGAGATGAGAGGTTATACACTCCGTCAAAAGTTTGAACACCTTCTAATTCCATGGTTTTTCCTGATTTTTATTTATTTCAGCATTCAGCAAAACAATGCTGAAGGCATTTAAAATATGCAATATTCTCCTCTGAACAGTTGATATTGAGATGTATCTCTATACTGTACTTATGCTCTGTAAAGCTTTCATAACGGCTCTAATCTGAGGTGCTGTTAATGTTAAGCCTGGTAACTCACATGAACTTCTCCTCCGCAGCAGAGGTAATTTTTTTAGTCTTACTTTCCTGGGAAGGTCTTCATGAGAGCCAGTTTCATCATGGTGCTTGATAGGTTTTGCAAATGAACTTGACACGATACTGTTCTTGCAAGAAATATTCCAGAACAGCTGACCTTTATGTCTTAAAATAACAGAGTGTATGCAAAGATCAGTACCTACCAAAGGTGGTCCAGGGAAAGGCAAACAGTAACTTGGCAACAGGGTCATGGACAACCAAGACTCAATGATGTGCATGAAGAGCGAACACTATCCCTTCTTTTTAGATTCCACAGAAGAGCTACTGTAGCACTGATTGCTGAAAGAGTTATTGCTGTGAAAAGAAGTTGTCAGAACGCACAATCCTTCTCAGTTGGCTGTGTATGGGCCTGCAGACATGTAAGACTGCCCATGCTGTCCCCTGAACAATGACAAAAACTCCAACAATTGGACCATGGAGCAATGGAAGAAGGCGACCTGATTTGATCTGATCTGATCACATTATCTTTTATATCCTGTGGATGACCAGGTGTGTGTGAGACTAGACCATGTAAAGAAGACAAGCTGGTGGAGACAGTGTGATGTTCTGAGCAATGTTCTGCAGGAAAACCTTTGGTCTTTGCATACATGTGGATGTTACAGTACCTTGACATACTGTACTATATATGACCTACCTAAGCATTGTTGTAGACTAAGTACACTCCTTCATGGAAATATTATACCATAATGACAATGGCCCCTTTCAGCAAGATGAAAACTCCTGCTACTCTGTAAAAATGTTCAGGAATGGTTTAAGAAACATGAGCTTGAAGTGTTGGTCTTGGTTTCCAGATTCCCTAGATTTCAATCTGATGGAACATCCATGAGATGTCCTGGACAAAAAAAAAGTCAAATCAATGGAGGCCCAGTTCACAACACACAGGTCTTAAAGGATCTGCTGCTGACGGCTTGGTGCCAGATACCACATTATACCTTCAGAGGTCTAGTGGAATTCAAGCATCCATGGGTCAGGGGTGTTTTGGTCACACAAAGGAAACCCACACAGTATTAGGTAAGGGGTTTTAATTTATCTCAATTAAGTAATGCATTTTTTTTCTTTCATTTTTTCATATTTACTGTTTTGTTTTGTTTTATTATTATTATTATTATTATTATTATTATTATTATTGATTGTATCCCATATTTAATTTGGAAGTTTATATTTTTATGTTTGTAAATCATTTTGGGGAACTATTATTTTTCAGAAGTGCTTTCTGAATAAAACTTATTTCCTTACCAAAATTAAGCTTAGTACCACCAAAAACTTAGATACTAGGTTACTACCAATAAAAAACAAACCTTTAATCAAATGAGCCAAGAATACGAGACTATAAGACTCTCAAAGCCTCTCGCAGCCAAGCTGAGCTCACCTGGAACTGGTCAGAATTATAGAACATTTCATTTTCTATGCCAAATGAAATAAATATCACACATTTTCAATGTTAATTTTCAATCATTGCAGTATCCTAATGACATGCTCGACAAACCTAATACCTCCCATAGCTCTATGACTCAGTGTTAGAAATGCACAAAGGCCCTGGACACACGTCACTGGAGGGATGCCTATGACTTACAAATGCCAACAAGTCATTTCAGTCGTGCCAACGTACCATTACCTCAGGTTTCTAGGTTTTAGGTCACACTTTGGTGGATGCATTCCCAGCACAGAAATGACACATCCTTATTTGTTGTTGGCTTTCATCACTTTTCTCTTCTCACTTTCGGCTATAGGAGATAGTTCATAGCAACAAAAAACTGTGGTTTTGAAAATGCAGTCAGGGGAAAGACCAGAATTAAAACAAGTTTTCACATATAGTAAAAACTTCTTACATTTATTGTTTCTTTTGACCAAACATACATGTCTTACAAAAGGACTGTACAGTAGATTGTCCAAACTAATGAAATTTCTCATGGATGAATATGTAAAATTGACATGTACAGAAGACTTCAAGCACCTGAGACTTAAAGCCACATAAACAGTGCAAACATTTTATAGAAGGCGGTACGTATGTGAATGACGGTCATGGCCAGGGTGGCTCAGAGCCCACTGCAGCTGTTCCCGTGAGCATTCAGCCAGTAGAATGCGAGATCCTTAAAAAAAAAAATCGCTGGATACTTGTCAGCAATTTGCAAAACAGTTGCATCTGTCTGGGGGGACTGTACAAACAACCATTCACCAACACCACTTGCACATTACAGGAACTTAGCTATAGTCCTGACCTTGACCAAGGCATTTCCACATGATTGGGCCATTAATGGAGTTCCTAGGAGGCCATAGTTTTAGACATAAAGCAGGCAGTCCGATCATGGTTCGTGCATACTGTATTGAGAAAGTTTTCTACCTTAGATGGAGCCCAAGCACTAGTGAAACACTGGGATAAGTGCAGTAGAGTATCAGGGGAGTATATAGAGAAATAAAGGGAGGTTTTTCTCTCATAACTGTGTTTTGTTATTCTGCCCTGTTAAGTGCCTGAGCTGATGTGCCTGTGAATAACCCATTATTGGATAAATAAGATAAGATAAGATATACCTTTATTCGTCCCACAGTGAGGAAATTTCTATGTTACAGCAGCAAAGAAAAACGCACGAATATAAAGTAGAGACATAGTAATGTGCTAATATATACAGTGCAGCGTATAAATACAAAAGAAATGAAACAAAAAAATACAGTAGCTACATTTTCAAACAGATTGCACTAGGTAATATTGCACAGTGGCTATAGCACAAAAAAATTAGTTATTGATATTGCACAGTTTAAAAAAAAGACCTCAATAACACAAAAACAAGTTATCCGGTAAATAATGTCACCATCAATCTAATGACTATGCGTTTTAGGAGTGTATCGTTCAGGAATAAAATGTGACAGTACATGACTCCACTAAATAAATATTTCTTGTACACATTTAATAAAGTGAGCCTCAATAATACTTGAATTATGTTCACAAAATAAATGTGTACTGAGGGAGCTGCTTAATTCATTTTACAGATTAAAATGTTTTATTTACAGTGGCAACATGTTTAAGCGCCTCTACTTAACATGAATTATATAAAAGCTGCAGTAATTTGGAATAACGCCATGCGGATTGAGGAATTTTGTTTTATCGTGTTTCCTTGGCAAAGCAATAAGGGGCTTGTAATACATACATACATTAGCGGTCTGTGTAAGGGGTCTGTGCTATGCCTTCTAGACAAATCCAAAAGGAAAGATTTGTTGAGAGAAAGTTCAGTGAAGAGGGGTGTGACGACACATAAGCGAATTGAGAGTTGAGGTAGTTGGGTGTGGATAATAACCTCGAAATGAGAAAAGACACATAACTGGCTAAAATATGTAACTGGAACATTCTTTGTCGAATGTGTCAAAGGTGTGTAACGAGAAGGTGCGCTTTTGAGCAAAGTAAGCTGGTTTAACCTGGGTCTCATTATGTGCACATTCACCAGACACCGTGCAGCTATTCGACTCGAAGCTTTTCTTTGGCAATCAGAAGGTTTGAAAAGGACATGACTCAGAGGTTGTTAAAGCAGTCCTTGACCTATCCGTGGTAATGCCCCTCCAAAAAGAACGGAAACCATAATGAATAAAAAACAAGCCAGAAAACCAATGACGCTAATGTCATTAGTACTTTTCTGCGTCGAAATGATATTAAACAAGTATGGAACCCTGAATTGTAGAGTCTTTGTATTAAATAAAGCAATGATGCTGGACTGGGCGTTCGGTTTCAGAAGACCGGGTGGTCAGTCTAATGAGGATATGCAGTTGTAGAAATGTTGTTTAAACAGGAATCACATCATAGATCAGCATCAGGGGCAATTTATCACTTCAGGTTTAGCAGGATTTGGGTTTCTATTTATCAGAACTTTGCAGCAATCTGAGAATAAATCTGGCCAAACTGCATATCATCTGCATATCAACCTTCTGGTGCTGTAAATGGCCACACATCGATACGCTAAAGTTTTGCATTTCCAAAAAAAAGACCTTATAACCAAGACTCAACCTTCACTGGATTTTCTCACCTGAATACTACAATACTTGTACAGAACTGCACCTGTAATCATAAAGACTTCGCTGCACTCATCCCATTACTCCTATTCACAATACACTCATCTGTTTAACATACTGCACTTCTGAAATATACGTCTGGATTTAAGTGCAAAACAATAAAGAGCCAAGAACAGAACCTGATGAGACACCTTATTGTACTCTTCCTGGCTCTCAGGAAACGGTCTGACATGCGAGATTTAAACCAGGCAAGAATAATGCCAAATACAGGTTCCTAAGTGGAACAACAGAAAAGTGTTCATCCTGTGATTGGAAGATCTCGAGTTCAAATCTCAATAGTGCCACAGGCATCGATGGCTGAGAGCCAAGAGAGTAAAATTGGCAATGCTTCCTGAGTGAGTGGGAGGCCTGGTACCCCTCCATCTCCCTGGTCAATCACAGAAGAGCTAGCCAATTTTAGTCATATGCGAGTTTATATATGTGAAAGAGGGCAGATAGCACTTTTCTCATAGTATTCTGTGACATAGCATAAACAATTGTTCAGAAAGATGCAGTTACTTAGCTTCACGTGTCTCAGAGGATACATGTTAGCTTTCATGCACTCCATTAGATAGTTGTAGTATGAGAGTTTAGAGCTGGCTGACGACCAAATACAAATGAACAGAATCTACAATCTGAAGCATGCAGTCAGTCCATGATTTCTGTGGTCAAGCCATGCATCAAAAATGAATACATAACCAACAAACACCATGCTACAGTTCTATGTGAACTTAAATATATCTGACTTCCACTATACTAACAGTACTCCGAATAATCATACAGTTATGATCAGAATTTTGCATATAGATTTTACAATACTGAGCTTGAACTTTGATTGAATCGTTTCTGGGGCAGAATGATTGAAAAACTTACATCTTTGATTGATGAAAACAAGTTCCAATTTATTTTGGGTTCTTTTGAAATTTTGCAGGTGGCACGATGCTGTAATGGTTTGCACTGTAGACTCACACCAGCAGTATCAAGGGTTCGATTCCCACCTCAGGGTCTGTGTGCTTGGAGTTTGTATGTTCTCCCTGTGTTTGGTGGGCTTCCTCCAGCTACTCTGGTTTTCTCTCACAGTCTAAAGACATGCAGATTAGGCTAATTGGTGTTCCCAAAATGCCCGAAGTGTGTGTGTCCTGTGATGGATTGGCACCCTGACCAGGGTGTACCACGTCTCGTTCCCAAAGTCTCCTGAGATAGGCTCCAGACCCACAGTGACATATACAGGATAAGTGCTATACAAATTATGCATAGATGTTCAAAAATATGCATACCTAATATTTGGTTGAAAGTAGCTTCGCAAGTTTCACCATTAGCATATGTTTTTGGTAGCCATCAACAAGATTCTGGAAGAATTCTTGTTGGGTGGATAGATGGATGTTGGGTTTGTTAGGTTCCTGGCACTGATCTGAGCTTTAAGCACGGTCCACTCATTTTCAATAGGATTGAGGCTCCAAAGGCTTGGCATTATGGTGCTTTATGCATTCCACAAAAAAATTGTCCAATGGACCAGTTCCACTGACAGCAAAACAGCCTCAATGCATGATGCAACCTCCACCATCCTGAACATCTGGTACAGTGTTATTAGGGTTCAAGGCCTCACCTTTACTTCTCCAAGCATACCTTTGGTCAAAACTTTTATGCTCTATACATCTACATCTAACATGCTTACTGCAGTGAAATGAGCAATAGCGGGATGCCAAAACTGTACCTTCATGACCAAAACCTTCAAAAGTGGGAGCTATGCACAAAAACAGTTACTAGCACATGGGGGGGAAAATCTTAATGGGGCAGAAGCGTGGTCAAGTCTAACTCGGTGAAAGAAGGGAGAATGTGGCAAATTAGTGTCAGTTACAATAAATAACTGAAGACAGATATTAGCATGGCATTTATGTTCATGATGGGTGAACGTAAACTTACCTGAGTATTAAAACTAAAGATAAATATTGATATTTGCTGATTATAACCCAAAGTGTTTCATTTGTTAAATAAATTTGGGAATTAATAGAATTACACACTACAAACCAAGAACTACAAGCAACTTCGGACCATTAAAACAGTTAACCTAATTCATTGTGTTCTTTCTTGACATGTTAGCTCTACACTTAAACGCTTCCCTTTTTTGCACTACACCCAGCACAGGAAATTATATAATTGTTGCATTTTTTCCCATGCCCACTTGTCCCACACTTGACCCTTGCAGTCAATGGCCCACATGGACGCTAAGTGATTAGGGCTGGAGGGGGGCTAGTGGAGTAGTTCAAGACCTTTACAGTGTATACATTTGCCTGTGCAGGGAAATTTGTGGGAAAAATTGTTTATGAGGACCGGCTGCGAAAAACATTTCTCAGGAAATCTGTTAAACTGACACTCTGGTGTCAATTAATCCAGTGATCACGGCATAGTGGAAAGACTGGTAACCTGGATGAACTGGGTTCTTATATACTATAGTCCTCATGTTTTAATGTAATGAGTAGATGACACCATGATGATCTCATCATTGTCGATGGTTTAGCTTATTATCCATTCACTTCCCATTCCATTTAGCATCAGTCTCCCCGACTGCCTGTTACTACCGGGTATATTACCGATGGGTCATATGGGAGAGCCCCTAACCTAACAGTGAGGTGTATTGTCATCTCTAATTCAGTTAAATGACATCATGCAACTTCAGCGCTCTGAGGTCATACTGTATGTGAAATGCCTCGACTATGTTTCTTTAGTGGAGGTTGTGCAAGATATTAGGTGTCTCTGGCACTTAAAGAGAGATTATTTATAGTTTTTTTAGCCTATGTTTGGCCTTTGTTTTGTAATCTGTAATAGTTTGTAATAAATTACATTATGGAAAAAATTTCCTGTTTTTTATAATAATTTAATGGGGTATTTTATACTTTTTTCGAACAATGATTAAAAACTATAATATTAATTATTATAACATGCAGATCAAGTGGTCCGCAAACCCTCAGTGGGACCACCCAAATATAATAATAATAATAATAATAATAATAATAATGCATTGATACAAAGACAAAGAGTTGCATATCCCAGATAAAAAGCTGGGATCAGAGTGTAGGGTCGGTCATGATACTGCACTCCTGGAGCAGACAAGGGCCTTGCACAAGGACCCAACACTAGGCTAGGGCTTGTACCAATGACCTTCTGGATATCAGGAACCCAAATCCTTAGCCCCGTGGCCTGTAGTCCTCTTGGACTGTGGGAGGAAACCGGAGTACCCTGAGGAATACCATCAAGCACAGGGAGAACATGCAAACAGCATGCACAAAGAGGGAGGAATCTAACCTGGCCGGGAATCGAACCCAGACCTTGGAGGTGAAAGGCGACAGTGCTAATCGCTAAGCCACCATGCTGCCAACAATGTAGTCAAGTTAGATACAATGATTTTTGCTCAAAAAGAATTTGCTTGAAGATTTTTCTCCTTCAAATTTTGCTTTTGTCAGAAGAAAAGTCCATTGACACCAGTGCAGACGTTTGACATTACAGCTGTCAATTTGTTTAGGTATTTTAAAGAAATTTCATGTCATGCTTCTTGATGCACCTCCCACAAGTTGGCCTGATGGACACTTGTTACAAACCATAACAAAGTCAACCTTCCCCCCACAACAGCTCAAGATGCGGTCACTAAACAGGCCAGACCATTACAGAAGCACCACCTGACTGCTTCGTCTCTAAATAGCTCCGGCACAGTTTGGAGTTGTGCTTTACATATCATTCTCATGTTGTAGGAGGACATCAGCTCAAATCAAACGCCGTCCGCTGGTAATTATAAAATTGAGTGATCGGCTTTCTTGTACATACATATCTCCCACTTTAGCACCACCAAGGCACCCCCAGAACATCACCTTTCCTCCACCATGCCTGACAGATGGCAGCACGTACTTCTCTAGCGTCTTTTCTCTTTTTTCCTGCATCTCACAAATGTTGTTCTTTGTATTCCAAACACCTCAAACTTAGATTCATCTGTCCATAACACTTCTTTTCATACCTTCCTCTGTCCAATATCTCTGTTCCTTGGCTGTCTAATCTTTTAATTGTCCGGTCTCAAATATGATTTTTTCTTTGTAACTTTATCTATAGTAGAAGACCAGCATTGCATACGCCTGTGTAGATATTCCATTATAATTATCAGTTTCCAGCTATATTAGTCATTTACAACATTAATAATGTCTAGACTAGACATTTTTTTTAAAATCAAATTAATGTTATTTTATTCATTCGTTCATCTTCTCTACTACTTATCCTGTGCACAGGGTCATGACTTAGGGCACGAGCCAGGGCACACGATGGACACACACACACACACACACACACACACACACACACACACACACACACATACACACACACACACACACACAGTGGGCAATTTGGGAACACCACTTTGGAGTTGTAGTGCACATACAGTACGTAACATACAGTACACTGAAAAAAAATGATTATTAAGTCTATTTTACTAAAATAAATTAAGTACTGTATGTAAGGATATTTAAATCTATTGAATTGGTTTAACCTAAGCATAACATTTTTACCATGATTTCCCATTTTTTATTTAGTCGAGTTTTTATCCCATATAAATGTATAAAATCCCATGCAAATTCTGTCATTCATTTAAATATGGTATTCCATTAAACCTTTTCCTTGTCAACTTATATGGAATTGGCATAAGTGGCATCTTAGCTGTTAATTCTATGAATTCTTCAGAAAATGTACTTCCATTTAAACACTGACATTGGCTAATAGGGCTGATTATTCAGAGACAGTCCAAAATTAAACTCATGACATTCATTTCACATTCAGTTCCACCTAATGTAAATTTAATCAGGTATTGATGCCTTATTAATTTTTCAACAACCTAAGTGTTACTAGTAGATCGATTAGTTTCCCGTTTTACTGAAGGAAAATGGTATGATATGGTACGGTGGCCGAGAAGTGCAAAACAAAATAACAACCGAAAAACAAAATAACAAATCTGGAACAAAATAACAAAACCAAAACCAAAATAATAAATCCAAAGACAAAGTATGAAAACCGAAAAAAAAACTAAATGTCAAACTAAAAAAAAAAAAGAAGGAAAAAAAAAAAACGAATCAGAAAACACAACGATAATTCAGACAAACCGGAAATGGTAGGAATAGTTTGCGAATGAAATTCTTAATGTTTTCTGATTTGTTATTTTGATTTTATTTTGTTTTCGGGTTTTGTTATTTTGTTTCGCGCTTCTTAGCCACCTTAGAATACTGAAACAGTTTGCTGAAAATTAACTAATTAACTAAACATTGAACTCCTGGAATGTACAGTATAGTGAAGAATCAAACCCAGTCACATACACACTTTATAATTAAATAAACGAGTTTGCGCCCATTTACGTTTTTCATGCAGGTCTACAAGACAGGGTGGAATACTTTTCTCATATCGTGAAAACAGGAAATAAACCGTTTATGGTATTTTAGCATATTGCTTGACTTTTATGGCCCAATAATTCACTTTTTAGTTTATCTGCAATATCATGACAACTGATGTTAGCAAGAGATCAACAAAAAATCCTATCATAGAAATGGGTCATATAAAAGCATGGCTCATGTATTTGAAAAATTTAATTCTGGAATAAATCTAAACAGTTTCACGCGTGCCCCACTGTCGTCTTCAATTCCACTCTGAGTGTATCACTGGCTTTATCTGAACGTTAGAAAATCAATGGTTGTTATACAGTATCATCTGTTATGTCCGCACCTTTTTGTTTTTTGTTTTTTTAAGTTGAGTAACTTGCACGTAAAAAGATTTAAGATCAGTTTCTCAGTGACTGCTGTAAAACAAGTCATCTGTACGCTACGTTAAAAAGTCATCTGTACGCTACGGATGTGTGTTGTTTTTTTGCCTGCCTCATTTTACATTCCAAAACAGTACCATGCCAACAGCAAGAGTGTGCATGAGTAAGACCTCGGAGTTTATTTAGCCGTATGAAACTCAGCCGTTATACAAACAACAGCACATTCACAGCATGGAACATTGGAAAAGCCATAAGGATCCACGTCCCCTTCTCCCTCCCCAACCTCCCGTCACTGACATAACAACATTGCATCAGTGGTGTTAAGGCAATTCACCTGGAAATGCATCATATTCCAGTAGGTCCTTCTGCTGCCAAATCAGCCCTGACACATCAACACATGGACTCGACTAGAAGGTACACTTTGGTATCTGGTACTAATCCTTCAGCAGCAGGTCCTTCAAATCCTGTAAGTTGCGAGGTGATACCTTCATGGATTAGAATTGTTTTTTCAGCACATCTCCATAAATGCTTGATTGGACTGAGATCTGAAACATTTGGAGGCTGAGGCAACACCTCAAACTTGTGTGTTCCTCAAAACGTTCTTGAACGCTTTTTGCTGTGTATCAGCCTGCATTATCCAGCTGAAAGAGTCCACTGCCCATCAAGGAATATCGTAGCGATGTACTTGTTCAGCAACAATGTTTAAGTTGTCAAAATGTTAAGGTCACGAGCAGTTGTCTAAGCATTTCACTGCATATCGTACTGTGTATGACTGTGTATGTGACAAATAAAATTTGAATTTGAAAATAACATCAACAAGAATGCCAGAACCCAGGGTTTCCCAGCAGAACACTACTCAGAGCATCACACAACCTTTGCCTTCTTCTCAAAGTACATCCTGTTGCCATCATCTCCCCAGGTAAGCAATGCACAATGACCAAGCCACCTTCTTCCATTGCTCCGTGGTCTAGTTCTGATGTTCATGTGCCCATGTAAGTGTTGTTGCTGTTGGACGCGGGTCAGCGTGTATATATTTACTGTTTTTTCAGTTTGACCACCACTTCAGGACCACCATAGTGATGAGGTTTATTTTTGCAGATGATGTCTGAATCACCTTCTCAAGTGAATAATACTTATTTGGAAATGGCCTCGCACTCTTTAGCAGTGTTATCTTGCGAATGCAACTTTTATCACATCAAGAAAATAAAGTCTGTTATTTTGCAATTGTGAGAAAAAAGTTGTGATCTTAATAAAACTACTTTTGTTATCTTGGGGTCAGGAGATAAATAAGTTGGACTACCGTAGAAGGCAATTTATGTACAGCAGTCTTTAATGACACATTTATAAGGATCGCATAGATCGTTTAGAATTTATGGAAAAAAAAAAAAAAAGATTTATCCCACAACTTTATGTCTTTGTCTTGATATAGAGATCGTCCCCAGTTAACATGATTAACATGATTACTTAACAAACAAAAAAAATTTGCACACTTTAAAAGAATGTAAATGGGTGGCTGTTAAATTCTACTCTGCAGTCCGGCAGCGGGGATTTTCTTAGTCTTTTGTGAGTAAAGACAGCAATCTATGGTAAGAAATAAACAAGACATACAGGTGAACAATGATGATAACCGAGGGGTTTTATTTATTTTATAATTTTTTTTTATGAAAACAAATTATGTCTTTAAAATTTTTAGTCACCTCAATGGTTTTGACTTTACAAATTCTCCAGTACTGCAATGCTTGTGAATGTGTCAAAAATAAACCGTGAAAATCCTACTGATATTAGAAGAATGAAAATGACCAGAATTTGCTAATATTACACATAAAAAGAAATTGAAGAATTGTCAGGCCTCATCATGTGCTTTCTCTTGTTTTATGTGCACAATCATCTTTCATCAGAACCATTTCAAAGCGTAAGAGGCAAAGGTGTGTGTGTGTGTGTGTGTGTGTGTGTGTGTGTGTGTGTGTGTGTGTGTGTGTGTGTGAGAGAGAGAGAGAGAGA
>JAQMYJ010000036.1:5457576-5473572 GCA_030014305.1 Clarias laeviceps | reverse complement strand
GGCATGTGAGCCGTGCATCAGGTCACAACAAACTCTGAGAGTAAAGATAAAAGAAGATAAGTTTTAAGATGTCATGACCTGAAATCAGCAGGAACAACAGTAACGCAAAGAACAAAAAGCAATGAGTTGAATCTTAATTACAGTAGGTCAGATTTGGAACAAAACTTGTAGACAAATCTCTCTGGCAATAACTTGCCTCATCAGGTATAGAGACAGAAGGGTTGTCTGTATGATTCTTCAAAAACACTCTAACTACTGTACTGTGAAGCATGGTGGTGGGAGCATCATGATATGGAGCTGCTTCTCTAAAAATATTACTGGGGTTAATGAATAGAGCAATGCACCGGGACATTTTAGAGGAGAATTTGACCTCATGGGCCAAGAAACTGAATCTGGGGAGAAGTTAAATGTTTCAACAACGTCAAACCCCAAATATATACAGTATCGATACAAAAACTCAAGTCTCCAGGATCCTGACTTGAATCACATGGAAATTTCATGGAGAATTTTGAACGTGCCAGCAGAGGGACTATGGTATTATTAGGAAAATAAAGGAATTTGAAAATTTTGAAACTAACTGCTTCACAAAAAATTGTTAATATGTGGTATCCTATTACTTCTATCACTGCTCAATTCCATTGTAAACATTTTGTTCAGCTCTATGAATACATATCTTTTTGTTCATATTTACAAAGCCTAAAAACAAATGTGTGTGTAAACTCGATGTGTGCACTGACAGTGTAATCAATACAAAAAACAATGATGTAATGATGTCTGAATGCTCATTTCCCTCTCACTGTACACACATCACAACACTGAGCTTGAAAACCCTTTATTAAACACAAAGCCATTGGAATCACATTATGACAGATTATTTTTTACTAAAAATGAAAGAAAAAAAAAGTTTAGCAGTCTGCTTACATAATACACAAGCAGAGATATTAATGCTATTGCAGGTGGTTGTACAACGTTCAACAATGGAATGCACACCAACCAGGCATTTTGGTGTAACTGGTTTGTACATGTGTAGTTGGAAATGTCATGCTTTTGTTTTTTTTAAGTGATCAATCCACAATGTGTATTTTAGAGAAGTCCTCTGGGTGTTTGCGTGATTTCATTTTGCTAATGACTTTTCTGAGTCATCAAGTAAGTGCGAGAATGGTATTTGTAAGCAGTTTTGTTTTTGCAGTACAGTACACACCTAATATTTAACAGGCAGGTATGCAATAATTGCAGGTCATTTCTAGAACTTACTTTGCATATTGCTTTTCTACAGAACATGTCAATTTGTGGGAAAACTACCATGTGTGTACAACAGCACCTCATGTTGTAATGTAATAATTACTCATAATTAAATAATAGTTTTATAATAGTTTTTAAGAGCAATTAAGAGGGTTCAAACTTTGGAAGTCAAATATTTAAGTGAATGGGAAAAAACTATCTGGCGTATTTATGCATTCCATGTTCAAAAAGGGGTTAAAGACAAGCTGCAAAGACATCCGTTTAAAAAAAAAAAAGCATGTTCAAAAAAGAATATGGAAGCTTATGAGTTTACTCGACTGTGGGCATTGGTGGCTCAGTGGTAGGTGTCTCATCTGCCATGCTAAAGGTGTGGGTTCGATTTTCTCTAGCCTATGCCCAAACCCCAGAAACTGCATGCAGTGCCGGACCCAAGCCTGGATGAAATGGCAGAGTTGCATTAGGAAGGACATCCAGCATAAAACCTGTGCCAAGTTCTGTGTGGATCGAAAGGTCCACTGTTGCGACCTCTTGATTAGAGCTGCTGAAATACTGACAACACCAATAAAAGTTTCCTTATTTATTTAGTTATAATCCTAAATAGGAAATAAAAGGATATTGATAATCATTATCAATATCCTAATCATTGCAATTTTTCCATGTTCTACCATATAGACCTAGTAGATTTCATATTATTATGTATGTTTAATACCAACATCCAAGCTACTGTAGGATAGGAATATATATATACAACTATCAGGCAAAACACCATGATCACCCACTTAATATTGAGTAGGTCCAAAAAAAAAAAAAAACAGCAATGGACTATGTGCTCCAGTAGATCTTCTATTGGTTCGGTCCAGCCTTCACTCCTCATGTGCATCATTGAGACTTGGGCTACCCACGACCCTTTGTATTATTTGTACTCCGTGTGTTTTTAGGAGGAGGAGAGTCGGTGCAAGAGTAACATGCTTGTTTTGTCTGAATACATGCATGCAACCTAATTATAAGCACATACAGTACGTAGAAGTGTTTCATTTTTCCATGTCTGTTTACAGGGGGTGAAAAATGCCATTTCTCTGTGGAGCTATCTGCTGATTGACTAGTTTTCCTTGCTCGGACCCCGTTTGCCACTGACCACTGCAGACCAGGAACATCCCACAAGAGCTGCAGTTTTGGAGTTGCTCTGGCCCAGTCATCTAGCCATCACAATTTGGCCCTTGTTAATTAAATTCAATTAAATCCTCATACTTGCCCATTTTTTCTGCTTCCAATACATCAAGTTCTTGGAAAAAATGTTCACTTGTTGCCTAATATATCCCATCAACTTCCAACGGCCAAATTGTAATGGCTAGATGGTTTAGACCGGGTTAGAGCAACTCCTAAACACACGAGGACAAGCGACGAAACTGTGTTTTTGTTTGTTTGTTTTGTATCAGACGAAAGGGTCACACATTGTCTGTTGGGTATTCGAAGAAAAAAGTGTTACACATTTACAAAATTTAAAAATCACAAATAAAACTGCCTACCCATGTTTAAATCGGTGTTAGGCATACATGTATGTGTGTGTGTGTGTGTGTGTGTGTGTGTGTGTGTGTGAGAGAGAGAGAGATAATGTGTGTGAGTTTGAACCACATAATTCTTATTATACCATCAGCGAGACCTCATGATTTAATACATTGCTCACCTCTAACAGTTTCGTTGCCGGGCTATCGATATATATTAGATTTTATCCCTTTCATCTAATATCACCACCAGCTGTCACTGCTAATAAGCTACTAATACGAACTGAAGCTTTTGGAAGAATGAAATGCAAGGCCAGTATGAGACATACTTATGGGAAGTATGAAAGTATGAAATGGAGGCACGGTAAGGGAAGTTTGACACCAGAGTTATCATCTACTGTACAGCGATGACGCAGTAGCTACAGCCTGTGTATTAATCTTGGTGAGGCTTATGTAGCGGCGCTACAATGGAGTGTGTGGTCTGTATAAATCATCTTCATTAGTATCATTTGTACTCTGTGTTTTTTTAGGAGGAGGAGAGTCGGTGCAAGAGTAACATGCTTGTTTTGTCTGCATGCAACCTAATTATAAGCACATACAGTATGTAGAAGTGTTTCATTTCTCCATGTCTGTTTCTTTGGTGGAGCTATTTGTGAAAAACTCAATTTCTGGCAGATAAGCAGGAAATGCTGTATTTTTGGAATATTGTTTTCAAAAAGTGACAAAGTCAGAATCACTCGGGGTGTGTGTGTGTGTGTGTGTGTTTTTGTGTGCAAGACTGTAACAAATAATGTGCATGACCCGAGGTACCATTGTAACACCTGTTCTAAACCACATCTTGCCTTAGAGACTGCCACGGTGAGTCACATGACATTACTGTCTCTGTGAGAATCTAAAGCGCTGGGCCTGTTAAACTTATCCCACAGCCTCTTTTCATATCATTCTATTTGTTTTTCTTATGACCGCTGGTGGAGTTGTTGCACTCGATTTCACAAAAATCCAAAATAACATTTTTGACATATTTGTAACCGCAATGCACATGATGTCAAAATGAATATGGGTGTAAAAAATGAAACCTTATATTGTTTTTGTTTTTTTTAAGCTTGGGAATATGTGTGGGCCGCTCTATATTGATATTAGGATCATTATTAATGTAGAGCCGAAGTGACATCGATTCAAAGTTTAAATCATTGATTTAGGGTTCAATCGTATATCCCATATCGTAAGTGTGATAAAATACACAAATCCTGTACTTGAGTTAAAGTAGAGATGCCCGAGGTAAAGTGTTATGAAAGTGAAAGTAGAAATTGTTCACTTACATTTCTACTTAAGTAAAAAGTAAAAAAAAAGTACACACCTTCTAATTTATTTAAGTATTATAACTACTGAGCATGTAGCCTTTCAGTCATAGTAAGTGAGTCTCTCTCTCTCTCTCTCTCTCTCCTCCTTCTTTCAAATGAGGAACTTGCTTGTTGAAAGCTCCACCTCTTCTGATTTTCAAACACCTGCTACATGAGTATTTCTTGGAGGGAAGGCAAAAATGCGATTACATATAATAATCAACAGGTCTCAAGGTTACACACACACGCACATACAAGGTGACACAGAATAACGGGAATTTTTGAAATGTGTATTGGTAGCCATTAGCAGGTGATAGCACTGCGGGTTAGTGACATTTATTTAAATAAACTTTAGTATTTCTACAAATGTTAGGTTTCAATTACTATGAATAAAATTTTTTTATTTTATCACTTCTAGTTTTATTGGATTGTAAAAAAGTTCCCATTTTTTTGTGTCACCTTGTACAACCATATAGATGTGTGCATGCAAGGGAGAGTCAAAAATTATCCGCACTCTGGCTGTACAATTTATTTAACTTTTAGACAAGACAATTATCAAATATCAAATAAAAAATATAGATATAATTTTTTGACAAAATCTGCTTGCTTTTCAATACAGATTGTCCATCTGTCAAATCCTACACACCACTGTGATTATCTAATGAAACAGCATGCAGAAATGTAGTGAAGATGAAAGTACATAGTATGTAGTGGGAGGAAAGGAATTTCCTGAGGTGTTTTTTTTTTTTTTTTTACACGTCATTAAAATTTTGATAGTAGAACGTTTTCCATCAATGACAGAAATTCGCTGTGAGAAAGTGCCCAAACTTTTTGCCGGCGACAAGAAGACTGCTGACCAATCACAATGCGGCCTGTTGGAACATAAAACATTCAAAGGCTAATGTAGCTAGTGCAGTTATTTATGTTAAACAGACAAAAATGACAAAGACAACGAGTGTAAGGGTCATGTGTGGTGACAGACAGCAGAAGAGCTTCATTACGACAAGGGTGTGTTTAAACCCTGCTCAGTAGTTTTTACTACTTTTGTTCTTAATTCTTGTAATATGCATGCTTTGCATAATATCATCTGATATAGATGTGTTGGTTTGTTTCTTGTGAGTCATCAGCTGGCCAGTTTGTCATAGGTACGAGGTGGTACCAAAAAGTTTTGAGACTAGCTCTGTTTACAAGAAAGTACTTTGTCTATCAGAAAGTTTACACACTATTACCTTTAAAATAGTCCCGTTGCACAGCAATAGTTCAACAACAGTTCAAGTCTTCAAGCTGGATCTCCGCAATGGTGTCGAAATGGCAACCTTCAAGCTCTTCATTTTCGGGAAGAATGCGAAGTCCCCAAGAGTCAAATCTGTAGGGTGGGTGCAGAAGTGAGATCATTTTGCTTCCAGCGAGAAACTCGCATGTGAGGAAAGCTTAAACAATGCGTTTCGACATCCTGATTTCTCATCGTCCACTCAAAACACCTCGTACGGCTTGTTGCAGCTTCGCCGTAAACTTGCCGAATCATGTCAAATGTCTCTGACTTCGCTCTTGGCTCTAACTTACTGCCCATGATCAGTGGTAACGCACATGCTCAGAATAGCACCAGCTGCACAGCTCCCGATGTACATACTGTAGGACGATGTCTTTTGGTGCACTGACTTATGAAGTTCGGTGCTCTCGGTCACTTTGCGTGCAGCCTTGTGCTGCCATCTGCTGGCGTGTTCCTAGTCTAGTCTTGGAACATTCGTAGCATTTTTTGTTACTGTCTTGCTAAAAGAAAGAGATGCTAGATTTATGGGCATTAAACGCTGCATGCTGACTGTTTTTGGGTGTAGTACAGGTGCTATTCTTAGGAGGAGTTGTTGTTTTTTGGGAGTTGAAAAAAGCTTTGGAAAAATCAGTTAATTACCTACGTGAGGAAGAAGAGAGTGGAGGGTGAGGTGAAGAGGGCCCAGACAGAGGGAAAGAACATCGCTTGGTGTGGAAACCATTTTTTGTATCAGGAAACCATTTTTTTGGAACTTGTACTCATTGTACTATACAGGTCACATTTGATGTAAACATTTGTGGTGGGCTTAATTCACCTCTGAAATTGTCATACCGTTTATTCCTGTAATTCCTGTTAAAAGTGAAAAGTATACACTAATATAACTTCTCAAGAAAAGTACTAGTCAAATTAATTGTTAGAATGAGTGACGGCTCTTACGTTTCACTGCTTTTATTTGTGAACTTTCTTGATGTGTTTCAATAAAAGGTATATATTTTAAATTTCTCCTGATTTAAGTGTTTCAGCAATGTTTAATTATTAGATTAAAAAATATATAAAGTCTGCGATTTAAATCACAGTTGAGGTATTTAACACAGACCTATTTATATATAACGATTTGCTCGACATTGATGTAACCTAGCAGCCGAGGAGAGTGAACTGGAATGTGCATGCATGAACAATGACGACTTTACTGTACTAGTCAGTGGGGCGCTAAATGCTGAGGAGTTCTGTGTGGCCATTGAATCCAAAATGACTGAGGGAGTAGCACAAAAATTCGGCATGAAATTTAGCCTTAAGCTTGAACATTCCTCCGTGGAAACAATTCAGATGATTCAGAAGGCATTCAGGAGTGCATTGAGTGCAGCACAAGTAAAAACGTGGCACAAACACTTCAAAAATGGTTGTGTTGAAAGGTTGAAAGTGTCAACAATTTTTTGTATTCTCTCATTAAAAAATACATTTAGGATGAGCTGCAAGCACCGAATGCGCTGCTGTCTTGGCGTATTTATCAGAACTGAATCCTTATCCTTATAGGGCTGCTTCCAGGGAACCGAACAGGTGAAAGTCTGAAGTCCGATGGAGCAAGATGAAGACTATAGGTTCATTATGTTTTAACACCCCAAAACAAAGTTTTTGCAGAAGTGTGCAGATGTGCATCGTCATGCAAGATCACAACGTCTTCAGATCTTCAATAATCATCTCACTGTAACGAGCACTCTTGATTGTTAAACCTTTTTCCTGATAATGTTCCAATACTCGTCCTTTAGAATCCCAGAAATCTACAGTATAAGCATTGATGAATTTTCCAGGCGATGGTTGACTTTTGAACTTTTTCTCGGTCGGCGATTGGGGATGTTATCGTTCAATACTCTGCCGTTTGCTCTCAGGCTCGTTGTGATGAATAAATGTCTGGTCACCAACAATGATTTTCATTAAGAAATCTCAAATTTTGTTAGATATTCAAGCACTTCTGTTTACGCTCTTCCATGAGTCGTTTCAGCACCAGATACACCCTCATCCCACAAAAACACAAAAAAAAAACGATCCACTGCATGCTGCTCTTCTTTTGCGCAAATCACAAATGAGGCGTCCATTTTTGTTCACACCGCAGTTACTAATGAACTGATCTAACACGTTCACACCTGCACAGTAGTGACTGGGGAGACAATAGCGTGAAAGAGGAAAGCGCTGATAAGACCAACGTCCAAAAGAAGTTTTAATATAACAGATCAATTGTACTGGCTCTATTGTACTGAACGGTTGATCAAATAGTTATGCGATGTTTTAAATGTCTCATTCAATGATTAATCCATTTTAAGTAAAGAAAAGGAGCGACTTTAAAGATAGCCGTGGTTATAAGCACGCACAGTGATAATCATGTTTATTGGTTTTAACGCAGAAAAAGGTCAGAGCAAAGATGGGGTTTTCAGGAGCTCACGAATTTGCCTGTAGAGTTAATCAAACGTACAATATACTGTACTGTAAGTGTGAATATGAATAGGCTATTCATTATAGAAATGCAGCACCGACACTTTGTACTTATTAGAGCTAGTAAACGATATATGATCCAGCATCCTTTGGCATGTGTTTATGTTCGAAGCTATTTATATGTAGTACATATAGAATATGTGCTCCGTTCACGAGGGACGTGATAGAAACCGAGCTGTCTTCCTGTTAAGCCCTGAACCTCAGAGGAATGTGAAGATTGGATTAGTGCAATAGCTCACCATCTGCTGGCACATGCATGCTTCCTGCATGTGTTTGTGTGTGTGCATGTGTTATACCATCTTAAATACTCTTCTTCGATAACATGGTTCCTTTTTCCAATTTTTTCTTCATTTTTATAACCACTTGAGAAATATCCCAGTAACTAGCGGATGTTGAAAAGTACACTTAATTTGTTCTGCAGCAAGTGGGATGACGTTAATGGTTTTGCATCTACACATGCACATTCTGAAGAAGTGGATATTCAAGCACATGTACTATATGTTATCATAGATATACATGCTGACAATTAGATAGTTAATACAACATCGTTTCAATCATATTCCACATCACTGATTAACAACACAAGTGCATGGATATGTTTGACTAAGCTCTGGTATGTAATGCAAGTGGCTGACTGGGGTTTAATATGTAACATGAGTGAGTCACTTAGGGTTACAGGGTCACTTAGGGCATTTTTCTTTCTAGTTAGGCATGTTATGGGACATGGGGCTGAAATTCAGTACAACAGCGTACTTAGCGTTCCAGTTAAACAGTCCAGTTGATATGGATTTACTAGGCTTTTCAGGGGAAGAGAATATCAATAGTACATATTAAAAGCCATTTTACATATAATTTCTACATACAGAATTATTTAGTTATTTAAAGTTACAGTTAGCTGGTTAAAAAGATGCACGGTATTTATTTCACACCATCATACAGTACCTTTATATAAAGATAGTTCTCATTTCGAACACGTCACCAGTGACATAAAAAAATTTACTCACTGCCCAGCTCAAAAAGCGAACTAAGGACATTGGTGAAGCTACTGAAATTGGATGAAGAACTGTAAAACACATTATTAAAACCTGGAAGGATAATGGTGAACCATCATCTTCGAGGAAGAAATGTGTTCGAGAAAAACAACCTGAATGAGCATAATGGGAAATCATTCAGTCAAATAAAATAAATAAATAAAAAACAACAACTGTAGAACTCACAGCTATGTTTAATAGTGAAAGTAAGTGCATTTCTACAGTAACAACACAAAAAGAATCCAACGCATTGGGACTAAACAGCTGTGTGTCCATAAGAAAACCACTTATCAGTGAGGCTAATCAGAAAAACAGACTTCAGATTGCTAGAGAACATAAATATTGGACTGACATGACAATGGAAAAAGGTCATGTGGTCTGAGGAGTCCAGATTTACCCTGTCCTCGAATGATCAAGATAAGAAGAGAGGTGTATGAAGCAATGAAATCATCTTGCCTAGTGCCTAGTGGAGGGTCAATTGTTCAAGTCTAGCTTCAGCAATGTTATGTGGCCAAAAAATGAAATCAGCTGACGACCTGAATTTATCGAATGACCAGGTTTTCCCACTATGGATTATTTCGTCCTCGATGGCACGAGCATATTCCATGATGCCAATGCCAGGATTCATCAGACTCAACTTGTGAAAGAGTGGTTCAGAGAGCATGAGACATCATTTTCACATATTGATTGATTATTGAGTCCAGACTTCTTTGGGATGTGCTGGAGACGGCTTTACTCATTGGTCCGACTCTCCAGTCATCAATACAAGATCTTGGGTAGAAATTAATGCGACTCTGGACATAAAATTGCATAAGGTTATCGAAATGATGCCATGGCCGTAATAAAGGCAAAAGGCAGTCAAAACAAAATATTAGATGTGGGGTGTTTTTTTGCAGTGTATTTCACTTCCATAAAGTATTTTTATTCTTATGTGATATTGCAGAATATTACAGTATTTAATTGCCTCAAAAATAGATTTTTTTTGGATGACCAAATTGCTCCTGAAATTTAGTCACGGCCATTCTGACTTCTTTTTTAATTATATATTTATTTCATTTTATTATTTTTGATTGTTGAATTCTACAATTAGCTGGCACGACATTTTATGTGCTCTGAGCTCTGGCGTGCAGAGACACAGCTGAGGTAGAGGCATAGAACATGCTGGTTCCCAAAGACACGATGTCTGAGTTAATATAGCATGGAATGTTTAATGTTGGGAAAGTTTCCATTTAAATCTCTCTTTTTTTTTTTTCATCCCCTGGAAATGCTTTCTGTAAATGTAAAGCTTGTAAATGTGTGTGAGGGGGAGAGAAAGAGAGAGATAGGGGCAGCTGCACATGCTATACTCTTTAGTTTGAATCACAGAAGGTGAGAAGAAATAGCTTGCTTACTGAACACTGCCAGCTAAATAAAGCACAAGCATCATCTACTGTATACTTTTATACTTGTGTTCAGGCATCTCTGTGATCCAGATTTGAAGATTACAAGTAGGCCACACAACGTTAAAAAAAAAGGCTCCAACTTACTTTTGGATTCCGATCATTTCCATTACATTTACATTAACTGGTAATATAAATAAATAGCAGTTTTTTTTCTGATATACTGCACATTATATACAGTATACTGTATATCCATTCTTATACTGTATTGCTGGGATGTATGGATTAAGTACAGAAAATTTACACTCACCATCCACATTAAACACAATCCTATACCCCTGTCTACTCATACAGCTATCCAGTCAGTCACTAAATCATGCAGATACAGAACATGAGCCTCGGTTACTGTTCACAGCAAACATCAAAATGGGGAAAATGTGATTTTTGTGACTTGCCATGCACTGTAAACCCTAATGCACAAAGTAATTAAACATATTGAGTACTGTTAACTTAAATAATTACAATTAGTTCAAGTTAACAGACCTTGATGAGTATTTAGAACTTTTTGTCATTTATGAGTTTGTAATGTAGAAATGACTCTTTTCAAGTTAGCTGAACAAATTTGATATTTTAAGTATCTGTAAGTACTTAAGTACCAGTAACTGTCACCTTAAAGTTCCACCAACTTAAAAGCTTTCAGACTAGTGATTTTGTGTCTGACATCATCAGGGCATTCAGGCACTGGTGGCTCAGTGGTAGGTGTTTCGCCTGCCATGCAAAAGGCCCGGGTTCGATTCCCAACAACTAGATAAAATGGCAGGGTTGTGTCAGGAAGGGCATCTGGTGTAAAACCTGTGTCAAGGTTGTGTGCGGACCGGATTGTCTGCTGTAGCGACCCATTGCCGGGAGCAGCTGAAAGGCCAACAACAATTTATTTGATTTGCAACAACTAAAAAAAAAAAAGAAAAGATAATTGTTATTAAATAGTATGAGTTAGGTTACTCATTAATGCAAGTAAAGAACGATTAATATGAATGAGTACAACAAACTCAAAAACTCATAGTTCCGTTTACTTAATTAAACTTATTCGGGTTTACAGTGTGGTTGTTGGTGCCAGATGGGTTTGTTTTGGATATTGCAAAAATTACTGATCTCCTGACTCCTACAAACACAACAGTCTTTAGAGACTCTAATCTGTGAGTGTAGAATCTGCAGGTTGCAAGTCTATAGTAACTCATGTTAGCACTCTTTACAACCATGGTGAGTAGAAAATACATCTACAAAACATTAAATATTCAATCAGAATCACATCAAATTATTCCTGTCACATCTGATCCCTCACCCCTGACCTGCGATAGATTGGCACCCTTTCCAGGGTGTAACCCGCCTCGTGCCCTAAGTCTCCTGGGGTAGGCTCCAGGCCTCACGTGACCCTGTACACAGGATAAAGTGGTATAGATGACTATGAGATTGATCTATTACAAGCATTAATATAGCACTGGATAGAACGCCATTTGGAGGAACATTGGTCCTCCCTCCAGTACAGTTCCAGGTACAGTATACCAAGGTTCATTAAAGACATTTATGTGGCTCAATATAATATGAGTAGACTGTTATTGTTTTTTCTTATAATTTATTGCCAGTTGAACCCTTGTATTCCCAGGCATTCTCTAAAAATATCATCGCCATAGAAATACTAGTTATGCATCAACATAGCATTAAACAGGCTTCCTAATCTGATTACACTGATACAGTACTTGAAGGAGGTGCAAACTATGTGCAAAATATGGTTCCTAAACTTTCTAAAAGCTCTATATACAACATTCAAAGGTTTACGCATGAGAAGGTTAAAAAATGAATAAATTTAAATCATCAGAGTCTGCCACAATAATTTTTTTCCCGGTTTCCTCAGACAGTCCAAAGACATGCAGAAACAGACCAATTGGTGTTTGTAATTTGCCTGTAGTATGTGTGTGTGTGTGCCGTCTATGGTGTACCCCACCTCATGCCCCGAGCTCCCCAGGATAGGCAGTATAGAGAGTGAGTGAGTGAGTGAGTTGGAGGGTATGATTTACATTTGAATAAAATGTATATTTTATGTACAGCCTTCAACTGACAGTGTGGACACTATGTTTAAAATGGTTAACTTTTTAGTTGACTTTGCCAATGCAATCTCAAACCAAATTCATGGAATTCAAACTAGCAAGAGTATTTATTTTTATTTATTTTGGATAAAATCAATTAAAGAGTTATCACCTTCATCAAATAGCCAACTCTAATTTTAACTTTTCAGTGTCAGTTGGCTTGTGTGAATTCTAAGGAACTTGCACTCGAGATTAATCGCCCTAAAGCAATTTCCCAGTCTGATCAGTTTATGATGCAACTGGAGAAACAAGACTAGCAATCAATGTCAAAAAGTTGGCACAGAATGTGTTCAACTGTCAAAGTCGTGTTGATGAAGCACAAGTTTGACACTGTACAGAGTTATTTGCACTTCATTACAAGAATGTCTCCAAGTTACCTAGGATGTACCCAAGCTTCTGATATGACAAGTGAAGCAATCCAGGTCCACATGATAACCGTTGATACCATTTTGACTGAATAACTTCTATAATCAATGGCCTCTTTAATAAGAACATCCATATATCCCCTCATTTATGCAATTATCCAACTCAAGGTGTATCAATGTATCAATCACACAGACATCTATACATAGTGAAATTTTTTTCTTTGCAACTTTGAAGTTGGGGTCAGTACATACAGTAGGGTCACCCATGATACAGCACACATGGAGCAGACAGGGTTAGGGCACCAACTGTGGCAGCTCAGGGTTTGAACCCGCTGACCTTCTGATCAGTAACTCAGGGCCTTAACCCACTGAGCCACCGCTGCACCACTGTTGGTTTGCGTCTTTTTACCAAGAATGGTCCAAAATAAATGCTGATTGCATTCCCTAGACATTATCCTGAATAGTATAAAAAGCAAAAACAGCTAAACCAGACAATGTTTTTTATCTTGAAGCATCCATTTGTGAGGATTAGGGCTAAGTATATTAGAGGGACAGTGGTAGGTAGGTTTGGAGACAAAGTTAGAGAGGCCAGATTAAGATGGTTTGAAGAGAAGGGTTGAGGGGTGTATCGGGAGAAGAATGTTAGAAATAAACCTGCCGGGCAGGAGGAGAATATGAAGGGCCAAGAGGAGGTTTATAGATGTGATGAGGGGGGACATGCAGGAGGTTGGAGTGACAAGGGATTATGTAGAAGGCGCAGTTGTATAGAGACAAATGGTCCACTATGGCGAGCCCTAATAAAAGCATCCAAAAGAAGTCGCCGTCCTCTTGTAGTGAACTAGTCTGGCTTTTTTTCCTCTGACCTCTCTCAACAACGAGCCATTTTTGCTTGCAGAACTGCTGCTCTCTGGATTTTATGTTATACAATTTCACAAGAGATCAGCAGATTCTGCAATATCTCAGAGCAGCCCGTTTAGCCCCAACAACCACATCATTACCAGATTCAGATTATTAAACCTCAATGACTGATGTAAAAAAAATTTTTTTTTAAAAAACACCCAACATAAGCTGTGTTTTGATGTGAGTGGTATTTCTTTACCCATGGAACCTTTTTATTCCCCCTGAGTCATTTTTGAAATAGTTAAATAAAATTGAATGAAATTAATTTTAGCATATTGCCTAGATTGTGCCAAAAAGCACTATGTATTGCATAATCCTGAAGTATGTATATATTCAACAAAACAAAGTAATGCTTTGGTTTTAAGGATTAATTGAAACTTCAGGTCGGTACACACATCATGTTATGTTAACAATCCCTGTTAACAATGAATCAATGTATGTCTATTCTTACCTCTTCTTGTTATTCCAGTTGTAAGATAATTAAGCATAAATGTCTTTCAGGAATGACAGTGAAAAAAATCTGATCATTTAAAAACATTTATTGTTTTAGCATGACAGTTCCCTTATAGACATGGCAACCTAACCTCTGACTCACTGGCATGCGTGACCAGAATTTCCTGCAATGTACACACACACACACACACACACACACACACACACACACACATATACGTATATGTATATATATGTCCTTGTATATATATGATAGGAATGCAGATGTAAAGAAGGAGTGCCCTTTTTAAACACCATTTTAACTCTTGGTACCCATATGAAAAGGTATTTTGTGTAGATTATTATTAGGCCAGTAGATACACTCATTACCCATAACATTATGCCTAATACTGAGTAGGTCCCCACCTGCCAGCAAAACAGTAATGACCTCTGTGTTCAGACACCTTTCTATTAGAACCAGCATTAACCTTTTCTTCACCTTAACCTGTGCATCAGCAAGTCTTGGCAACCCATGACCCTGTCACCAGTTCATCAGTTTTCCTTTCTTGGATTACTTTTGGTACTGTATGTCCTGGACATTGCAGACTGGGAAAATCCCACAAGAGCTGCAGTTTTGGAGTTACTCCGACCCAGTCGTCTAGCCACAGTAGTAGTCTAGTCACAATAACTAAGATTTCAATATCTTGTTACAATGGTGGCTAAAAGTGGGTGGGATATACGAGGCAGCATAAGCAATTTGTGTGACTTTGACAAGGGCCAGATTGTGATGTGGCAATAACATAACTAGAACATACCAAAAGCAATTCAAAGAATTGAAAAACAATTAGTGAATTAGTGACAGGGTCATGGATGGCCAAGGCTCACTGATGAACATGGGGAGTAAAGGCTGGCCAGTGTACTCCGATCCAATAAAAGTGCTAGTGTAGATCAAATTGATGAAAAGGTTAATGCTGGTTGTGATAGAAAGGTGTCAAAACACACAGTGCATCACAGTTATGGTGGAAAAAGGGGACCTAATCAATATTAGGCAGGTGGTCATAATGCTATTCAAATTCAAATGAATTTCATTTATATGCTACATTAAATATAAATAAAATCAATTTTAAATTTGTATCAGACTTCATGATATATGACTTTATACGATGTACAGATCTAATGGCTTGTGAGTCCACCATACACAAGCCAATACAGTGTTTAACCCAGCAAGAGGTTCACAACCAGCTTCAAATTAGACCAGAGATTAAGGTCACATGCTGACCTTTAAACAGGACAACATTATTGAACTGCAAAAGGTCCTGCAAAGTGTCCATTTATTCAATTAGTGGAAATGTCAACGTGCCAGAGAGCATGAAGATGAGTTGGCTATGTTTGGGTCTGATAGTGGCTCGGTGTTGTGTTTCATGCTTAACTCATGTAGAGAAAAAGAGAGAGAGAGAGAGAGAAAGAGAGAGGCAGAGAAAGATCAGATCATCACATCATGTCATGACAGTGTCTTGCTAAGCCTCGTAAACTTGAATGAATACAAATGATAGCAAAAACAACTGAATACACCTTAATCAACCGATTAGCCACAGCCCATTATTTGTAAGTCAGATAGTTACATGATGTGCATTCACATATAATGTAGATCTGTAAAGTACAGTAGACTGTGAACAGTTCTTAAACGTTTTACAAAGGAAAATATCAAGTACATTCGTTGCTTAAATTTAAATTTAATTCGTTGCTTAAATTTTACACATTCAATGTGTAACATGACAATATGAAAGATCTGAATCTTGAACAGAAGGTTAATTCAGTTTCTAAATAATATACACTCAGCAAAAAAAGAAACGTCCCTTTTTCAGGACTGTGTATTTCAACAATAATGTTGTAAAAATCCAAAT
>JAQMYJ010000036.1:5425712-5437132 GCA_030014305.1 Clarias laeviceps | reverse complement strand
TACTAAACTGCAGTGGAAACGCAAACCGAGTCGAACTGAGCCGTGCGGTGCCGTAACGAGCCGTGCCGAGCCGAGTCATACCACGCAGTGGAAAAGCGCCATAAATGAACTTCTCCTCTGCAGCAGAGGTATTGCTTGGTCTTGCTTTCCTGGGAAGGTCTTCATGAGAGCCAGTTTCATCATGGGGCTTGATGGGTTTTGCAAATGCACTCGACACAATACTGTTCCTGCAAGAACTATTCCAGAAAGGCTGACCTTCATGTCTTAAAATAACAGCTGACTGTTGTTTGTTGTTAATTATCTAATTCTATATGCATTATTTTATTATCATTGGAGAGAGAGAGAGAGAGATTATGTGTAATCCATTTTGATGAGAGAATATTTATTTTCTTACATTAATAAACGTGGGTGTAGTCCGGCAAAACCGGTTCGTGTTGTTTAGTTTACCTTAAAATCAACCAGGCAACACCAAGTGGCAAAATGATTCATTCCTGATCCTCGGCATCACATGATGTGACAGCGATTAAACTTATTAAGATATGATATCATCTACACAAGGATCAAAATGCCAATTCTATTTATGAACTGAGTTACGAATTAAAACATAACTACACTTAGGGCTTCTTAGCTTAGAATGTATGATAAATAAAACTCGACACCAGAGGTGTTAAGATCACTTTTCTCCGGAAAGTGTGTGTGTATTTGTGGTTGTGTGCGTGCCAGTGTGTGCAGGTTTTCATTCCAGCCAAAGAGAGGCTGTACTTGATTCCATGTGTTTAATTAGTTGGTTTTGGCTCTCAATAGATTATCAGGTGTGGCTTCTGGAATGAAAACCTGCAAACACGCACGCACACACACACACACACACACACATACACCGGCCCTTTCTGAAGAAGATTTGATACCTCTGCTCTGTATTGGAAGCTGATATCGCAACTAAAAATACATTTACAAGACTTTTTTATATTAGACCAGCTTCTATAATGTGAGACTATGTCACGGAACAAGAGGGCACAAGCGGTGTACACCTGGATTGGGTGCCAACCCTTCTCAAGGCACAAGCACTCACACACACACTACAGGCAATTTTTAAACACCAAAGTCTTTATACATCTTTGGACTGTAGGGGAAACCAAAGTACGCAGAGGAAACCCACTAAGCACAGGGAGACTATGCAAACTCCATGCACGCAGATAGGAAGTCAGATTCAACCGCCTAACATTGGAGGTGAGCAGCTACAGTGCTAACCGCTAAGTCACAGTGAAGAAAGTCATGTATTTGTCCAATTCAAGGGTGAATAAACCGCTTACAGAATTTTACTAAACCTTAAACATCCATAAAAACAAATTGTTACTTGAGTAAAAGGATGAGATGTTTATAAACATAGTAGGTGTGTTCAAGTCAAACCAAGACTTTTGATTGTGCAGAATAACAGAACACAGTTATGAGAGTAAAAACTCCCTTTATTTCTCTATATAATCCCCTGCTACACTAATGCACTAATCCCAGCGTGGATATCATCAAGGTAGAAAGCTTTCTCAGCCATGATCAGACTGACTGCTTCACTTCTGAACCTCTGGTCTCCCAGGAATTCCTTTAATGGCCAGAACGTATGAAAATGGCAGGTGATGCGACACCAACTCCCAGCTGAGTTCCTGTAACATGGAAGCGGTGCAGGTGAATGATCATGTGTACAGTTCCCTCAGACAGACGTATCGCTTCCAGAAGTTGCCGACGAGTTAATCTTGTCCCAATACGAATGTTTTTTGGGTTTTTTTATGGCTAAGAGTCTCATCATCATAGTGTCCTTGTAGTCATTCGATTTTACGCCTTCATTCATGAGAAATTTCATCACAAGACCTGATTTGACTCGAAACGCCCTTCGTGGTAAACAAAAGCTAAACCTGCTGGATTAAACGGATTAAGTGCCGCAACAAAGTAAATGTACGTTTTTGCTTTGAACTCAAAACTCTGGGTGGAATGAATGAAATAAAATTAACACAAAGTATCATCTTATTCTGCAAATGAGGTTTAAGTCTAACCAATTAGCAGAGCTAAATATTTCCCATTTCTAAAGGACTCAAGGATTTTTGTGGCATAAATGCTTTGACCTAGACTTGTACTGTATGTAGACTCATATTCAGCTTGTACTCCTGGCCACAGTGATTGCGTTGCTCAACTCCAATTATTTAAGGTAGGGTTATGATGCTCTGTGGTCTTATAAAGCTGATATTGCTGTGCGGCTACACTCGATATAAGATTGAATATCATTCTGCCACACCAACACAACTTTTCTTTTTTTTTTTTTTTTTAAACATAGCCACTGGTACACATTACATTCGAACCTTTGCTGCTCACAAGGGAGGTTTTGCTGTATCTGTGGCCCAAACTCTAAACTAGCACAAGCCCCATCACCTCCTCTATGGCAGAGGAGAAAGGAAAAAAATAACCCTAACTGATTAAACCCCCCCTGAGGCTAAACAACCTTTTAAACATTACATCTACAAAATGAAAGCCGGTCAAGTTGCTTTCACAGCGAGAAATTTAACTGGCATCAAGCATACAGACGTATTCAGATAGTTAAGGGCTGTTAAGTGAGAACATGCCGTGAAGCACACTTTCAACTAATGCCTCGTAAAAACCATAAAGTGTGCAATATTGTCCAGCAACCCACAACTGGGTGCTCAAATGCTATTTATTTCATATACATCATCATGTTGTGTTATTGTATTGGAACATTTCATTGTTAATATAAAAGGACCAAACTACTCTGATTACAGTACTTTTCGTTTTAGTACACTTTAACTTGCCAAAGTAAAAATATAACACATTACCTTCTAAGTAACGCATTTACAGAAAACAATGAATCGAAGCCAATTAAAAGACAGCACACAATACTGTGTAAAAGTCTTGGACCAGCCCTAAATGCATTTAAATGATACAGTACAGTACCAGTCCCCGTCTCAGGGTCTGTGTGCATGGAGTTTGCATGTTCTCTCCGTGTTTGGTAGGTTTCCTTCGGGTTCTCCGGTTTCCTCCCACAGTCCAAAAACATGCAAACTGGGCTAATTGGCGTTCCCAAATTGCCTGTAGTGTGTGAATGAGAATGTGTGTGCCCTGCGATGGATTGGCACCCTGTCCAGGGTGTACCCCGCCTCATGCCCTAAGTCTCCTGGGACAGGCTCCAGGGACCCCTTGACCCTGAATACAGGATAAAGCGGTATAGAAGATGTGATGATGCGATGCGACAGTACCAGTGGAAAGTTTGAACACCCCTTCTAATTGTATGTGTTTTATGATTTATTTTCTACAATCTAGAACAATACTCTTGTAATGACATAACACACATGACATTAAGTAATTAAGTAACAGCAGTAATCTTAAGTAATCTCTCTCTCTCTAATACAATGATAATAAAATAATGCATATGGCATTAGATAATTAAAAATGAACAACAGTCAGCTGTTATTTTAAGACATGAAGGTCTTTCTGGAATAGTACTTACAAGAACAGTATTGTGTCAAGTGCATTTGCAAAACCCATCAGGCACCATGATGAAACTGGCTCTCACAAATACCATCACAGACAAGCACGACCGAAACTCACCTCTGCTGCAGTGAAGTTCATTTAGAGTTATCACAGCACTTGAGATTAGAGCCATTTTGAAGGTTTAACAGAGAGTAAGTAGCAGATACTGTTCAAAGGAGATTATTGTATATTTTAGTTGCCTTCAGCACTGTTTTACAACGGAGTAAAAAATAAAAACGAGCAAACAACATGGAATTAGGTGGAACAACATGGAATCTAAACTTTTGACTGGTTCTCTTTTAATCTGCTTAATGTGCTCAGTTATCTGCCCATGCCGATTAACTACAAATGCCAAGAATTTATCAATTTGTACACTGTATTATAAAAGCAAAATCTCATTTTAAACATGGCTGGGAAAAAAGGTTTGGGCGCAAGTGACAACTTTGCATGCCCAATTAAATGCAAAAAGGAAAAGGAACTTTTCACATACTCTAATTTATCTGAAACAATAACAATCCAATGCATGATGTAAAAATCGATTGTAGAAAACATGTGAAAAGGACCATAAGCAAGAATTTCAAGCTATGTCATCACCCAGAGGCTGAACCGAAAGGGGCCGGCTAAAGGTAGAGGCATTTAAAAGACTTTTAAAAAGAACAAAATGTTTGAAATGTGTGAAAACCTGATCCATTCCCATATACTGTGTTCAGTTACTGACTTCACAATGCCGCCACAACATCTCCATGCGCCATTGATCAGCCACTCGAGCTGAAATACTTATTCATCAGAGATCAGATAAATATTTTCTTCCTCAAGAGGCCACCATTTGTCCACCTCGTCCATTTCTGGCAACGTCTCCCTGTCTACAATTTAAATTCCCACATACAGTATACAGCGCATTATATTATCTAGTATGGTAAAGGTGCTGAACATTTTTGAGGCCCAAGACTGACTAAAGGTTCAGGCAAGCACACAAACTATCTAATGTGTTAAATAATCTAATCTAATCTAATCTGTGTAAATAAATCATATTTTAAGATACTATATAGAAGCAAATTTTTCATGTGAATAATGTTCACTTTTTTTAAGACAAAATGAATGTAAATGCATGACAGTAATTTTATTATACACCCTCTGCAAAGAGTTTACAGATGTAATAAGCAAGTATAGTATTATTATTAGATTCTATCTGAATAAAGAGACACTTTGAGATGTTCCAGCTGGAAAATCTTTAAACTATTGAATATTTACAACTCACAGTTGCATTAAGAAAGTAGTTGTTATAAAGACTGTCCAAAAGGATAGATAAGGAGTATTTAATAGAAAATCTATAAAAGATCTAGGTATATGAAATTTCTTTGTTTAAAATATCCAGATAAGCAACTATCATGACTAAACAATAAGTACGACTATGTTTTAATGATTAATATGTAATTCGTTTACAGCTATGAATAAGACAATTAAAGTGGTTATGTTTTGTTTCGTTTTTGACCAGATCCACTAGTTTTTTGTTTTTAAATGTCAATTTTTTTTTGTTTTTGCAATGTCAATTTTTAATTAATCAAATAAAAACTAATATATCTGTGAAATCTCTCATTTATATATACAGTTGAACCATAAAAAGTTTAATTGCTGGAAGGAAAGAAATAAACTTTTTATGACAGCAATACACTGGTCAGTCATACATCAGCTATATACCAGAAAACTGGTGACAGGATCATGGGCGCCTAAGGCTTTATGCTTGTGGACCAAGGAGACAGACACCATAGCACACCCCAGGAGGTCTCGTGGAGCCACGCCCCAAGGGGCCACAGCCACCCCGGTGGCATAAAAGGGGACATGCACATTATTGGGCACACTGTTTTGAGTTGTAATGTCAAGGCCAAGCACTGCATGTGAAAACTTGTGTGATGAAAAGTTTAAACGGTAATGTAAATATGAATGTCTTGGTGTGGGCTCACCCAGTATCTTCCAGGAGCAAGAACCAACTTTAACCATGATCTGACCATATTAATTGTCTGATTGTACCCCGTTTTAGCTAAACTAAATCTCAGGAAGTTGTGTATGTTCTTTATGTAATTTTACATCCACCTACATGGCTCATCATGGGGACAATGCTGACCCCTGCAGCCCTACAGATCAGGCCATCTGACAGCTTCAAGAATTCATGGATTCACAGATTATATTATTAAATATATTATATTAAATGAATGAAAAGTAGAATCTCTGAAGAATGTAGATGAATTTCTGTATTTCTTAGTATTTTTACACATTTATTTTTTTCTACTATAATGACAGTGTGGATTCGAACTGACACAGACTCCAGACGTTCGTGCAAATGCAAAATCTCCTAGATTAAAATTTAATTGGTGTTTTTAAGTATTTAAATTCCCCAAACTTTCTATTTAGGTCTAATTTTAATCCCAGATTTTTAATGTTGTCCCAGTTGTTTGATTTCCTCTGGCAGGGGAATTTGGTCGAGTTGGAGGACCTTATGTGCTCACTTGCACCTGGGCCAACAAACAAATTGCACAAGCACTGGCTGAAAACCTTTTCTTGCCCACCAGCTGACGACACCTGAGTGTGTCCAAGTGCATCTCAATGAAATAACTAATAAATAATAAAACACAGCAGAATACAGCTGTTGAGATCACATCATGGTTGTATTTGTTTTTAAATAAGGCTTATTTGAACTTATTTTTCTCTGATCTAAAATAAAAGCTGATCCTTAGAACTTTTTCTACCCAAGTGTGAACGAGGTGCTAGTACATGTCTGGTATTAGCAATGCTAGCGGCAATGCCAGTGGCAAAAAAAATGCTAGCGGCAGGGACAACAGCAGCAGAAGCAAACTTCAACATGGCTTTGTGAGCAGGTCTCCTGGCTTTATCATTACTAGAACGCATTTGAGCAGCATATTGCATATTCAGGGCCCAAGCACTATGACATCAACCCCTTTTTTCTTTTTTTTTTCTTTTTTTTTTTTAAAGATGGTGGTTACAAACTTTAAGTTGGTTGTGATAATCCTGCCCATGACGTAAGAGGCTCTTTGTTCTAGCCCAGCCAAGTTTTGGTGCCACAATGGAACTGTTTTTCTATCTGAGAGTCTGTGCTTTGACTGTCTGAAAACAAGGAACTGGTTCGAAATTTGGCACCGGTTCTGAACTAGTTCCGGAACCACCTTGGTGGAAAAGGAGTACTGGAGTCCCAGGTATACTTATATAACAATCTGTTATTTAAATTGTTAATTTTAGTGTAAGTGCATTATTTATTTTAAGTCCAGTAGACCAATGCTGTTTATGTCTTTATAGTTGTTGTTGGTTTTTTTCCGTCTCCTTCAGATCAACATGTCGAAGCATTCAGTCTACTCTCGTCTCTCATGAATAAAATATGCCTGCCATTGGTGTGTACAGTAATGGGCAAAAGAGAAAATCAATGTTTTATTGACATTTTTAATGTTTTTTTTTTTTTAAATAATGGCAATCAACATAATAAGAATAATCTCTTATGTTATGCGGTCAATTACTCTACATCAATCAGTTTTTAGTATAAAATCCTTTGTTCTTCAAAACCTGCTGGATCTGGCTGGGCATAGAGTCAAAAAGACTTCTGCATTATTCTGATGGCACTCGCTCAATCCATACCTGCTTGATTGCTTCTTGATGATCACATACAGAAATTTTCCACAGAATGCACTAGAGAATTCCCAAGTCTTAGCCACTTTTATGCAGAAGTCCTGCAGTAAATATTGGTTCCATCCATTAACTAAACCATCTCAACGAACTAATTAATTAATGACATCAAGTTTTGAGTTTTGTGCTCAGAGAGAACTATAATACATGGCATATGCCGTCTTAATACTTTTGGTCACCGTTGTATTTATTCTTAATAAAGTCCAGGTTTATGTTGACTTTTTTCATATTGCAAATACAAAAGCAATGATAGGTTTTTAATTTAAAAAGAAAAAAAACATGCCTACTTGAAAAAGAAGTGTCCCTCGGTGATGATATTTAAGTGGTCATAAACAACACCTTTGCTGAACAAACCTTTATAAGTGCATTTAATCAATTCAATTAAATATTATTGAAAATAGTTTTTTCACAGTGATGCATTTATGAGACGTATATTGCGTTGCAATTGTATTAAAGTGCAATCAAAGTTTACTTGCAAGCCTTTGAGATTAATATATTTTTGGTATAATCACTGTAATCACACTGCCAGTCAAAAGTTGTTGTTTTTTATTTTGCATTACAGTTTGCCAAACTAAATAATAGAGAATAACAATGAAATAATGAGAGCTACATGAATGTGGAACTTATTAAGCGCTTGGGCTCAGATCCTTACGGGACTGTAAATCAGCGGTTTATTACAGGAAGATGCCCTCAGAGGAAATAAACACGTAGACAATGCTAGTGTTAATTGTGAAACATAACTATGTGGAGTGCTGCATGTGCCTGATTAGCATGATGAGATTAAGTCTAGATTGTCGCAATAAAATTAGATCATTTTAATAATATTATTTTTAATTAGTGCTGCACATTTAACTGCATAAAAATCGCAACATACCCCCTGTGCGAAATAATTACAATTTATTACAAGTAATATACACATAGCCGTGAATTTATGTGGCGTTCGTCAATGATCTAAGTATCTGTTTTGTTTATGTTTTTTTTTTAAATAAATATTGGCAAACATCCTTTTGATGTGATCATTCATCCAGGTACTTAGTGTCAGCCTTGATATATACTGTATGTTTGAATGCAAAATGGTGCATTTAATAGTGAAATTATTAGTCACATACACAACCATACACAATATGATATGCAGTGAAATACGAACACCGCTGTTTGTGACCTAGAAAGAAATAAAAAAAAGAGAGAGAGGCAAAATGCCAATAGAAAAGAATGTAAAATCTAAAATCTACAATATATACTAATGTGTTATAATAAAATAAAATAAAGTATGAAGTAAAAATATGTAAAAAAAAAAAAATAATAAAAATAAAAATAATATATATATATATATATATATATATATGTAAAAATGTAAAAAGTATAAACTGTATGAATAAACTGTATATAAAATATGCAATGTGTGCAGTGTGCAGCAGTACAGGGTGATCATGGAGTGTGAAATGAAATGAAATGAAATGGTATTGTCCATCTTTAAAGTGCAATAGTGCAACAGCAGTCCTCATTTATATGTAAACAGAACCAGAAATGTGCAGCTGTATGTTCTGTGTATTGCAGATCTATTCAATCATAATTGCAACATGTGTCAAAATTATTGCAATGTATTATTATTATTATTTATTTTTTTTTTTTTTATCAAATCATGCAGCTCTATTGAACATTTATATATACTATTATAAACCTTAATAATTTTCTTGGTTAAATCATATAACATAAAAAACTGTGTATTTATACAGATTTGTTGGTATATTTTCAACATACTCAGACATACAGTATATCAGCATGTTTTAAGTAAAACTAGAGCAAGCACGCTTTTAAACTGATTTATAATATTAACTCGGAATTACTTACAGCATGGAACAGGAATTCACAACCGACATAACGATCAGTTGGATAGGCATGAACGTTCTACAGTAGTATTTAATATACATCATAGCTTCCTGTCTTCTCATCATACATTATAGTCTTTTAGATACTCTGACTAATAGAGTGCCACGGCTTGCCATCAATGACTTGACGAGATCAGTTACTTGATGATAGTCACGTGATGAGTTGTTCCGCCTCATTATAAATCATTATATGCAAAAATGAATCTTGGCACATTCATTTCTGCCCACTTGTCTTTAACAGGGGTACAATCTGTTGATGGTGCAGCTGCTAAAGTTAGGCAGAACCAACACTGGCAGAGGACCCAGGTGGTGGAAAACGCCTACGTGACCGAATTCCTGTACAACTCTACAATGCTGTGCACTCCAAATTATTTATTGTCCGAAAAAAGTACTCCGACAGCCAGACAACCCTTCCTCCCGTGGGCTCCTTTATTCTTGGGCCGCGTCCTTAGATGCCCTCATCAGACAGAGTCCTTGCCGTTTTCTTCTTAATCTGTAACGCAGAGGGCAGGAGAAGGATCATCAATCTTACAGGCATGAACATGCAGCTTGGCTCATTTAATTTGCCCCTCAGAGCTTACAGGATTCGATCCACTATGAGTTTTTGCTTCCGAGAGTTTTGAAAGGGAATCCTTTCAGTCCGTGCCCCTACGCAAGGCCTCGCCAGGTTGAGGCTAAGGGGAAGGACGATTGCCGTGTTCGTCAGAGGGCTTATCAGTAGAATCATGGAGTTTGCGTTCCCCTGTGCCATCTTGGTGTCTTTAATTTGTTCTGATGATGTCATTCTGTAGGTGAGTTCCAGCCGGCTACATCTACATGAACCAGGACGCTGTGGTAGCGATAAAGCTGAAGATCGACATAGCCTACATGCCAGATTTCCTGATTCTCTGCCATACACTTGGAATTAAAATTGTCCCATCAGGACAGAATTTTAGGATGTGTTTATGATAAGCAGTTCATGAAGCAGGACAGCGAGCATCGTTTATATCAATATACTATAGGAGCTGAATCTGTCTTTACTTGTGGTTTATTCAGAGGAGTTAAATTTACGGGTTAGTAGGGGAAGGAAGCCAGAGAGTTCTCTAAAAATTTACCGGTTTGTCTGATTTCCATCATCTGGTTCTTTTTTTTTCTTTTTACAGATACACTACATGATAATGCAGCATGAACACTGGCATCTTGGATCCTGAAAATAACTGTACTGAAAGTAATTTAAAGGTGACAAAGAAATTGCACGTGTTGGAGACTATGTTGAGAAGTAGTTTTGTATAGAGCAAGGATTACTGGGAAGGGGAAAGACAATGCATGCAATGGGAGACCATCAATGTGACAGCATATGTCAGTTAATGGAGAGGGAAAAAAAAGTTATTCCTATTTTTGCATTACTTTCGGTACAGCCCTCGTATGATTAGAACCTGACGTCAAGTTCATGAGTGATTTTAATTTCATGAGCGACCTGTATGGAGAAATCCTTGATTTAGGGAGCAAGAGATGTTTTAACCGTTTTATCTCCTTATGCAGGGTAGGTTTACCGTCCACCTATACAAGTACAAAATAAACATTGTCAATAATTTTAGTTTAATCTTGTTCTGAACATAGCCTTTCTCCTTTTCAGGGAAAGAGTGTGTGTAGGTATATTGACTGTTAAGTTCCACATTGACTACAAACTTTGTATTGTTTAGCTCTGGTGTATAATTCTTGCAAGGTTAATTTGTTTACTAAAGTTGAAAAAAAAAATCATGGTTCATAGTAAATTTATTGGATCTGGAGCCTATCGCAGACATGACATATACACTCACACACCAAATCACGCACTACAGGCAATTTGGAAATATAAATCATAAGACAAAATGGTAAGACTACACCAAATGAATTAACTGTAAATACAGTGGAATCAGAGTGACATGGTGGCTCAGTGACCTATCACATTCAGGTTTGGGGGTTCGAATCTCGGAGAATTACCTTCGAATCTCACCAGACAAACTTCGTGTACACAGTCATTCGAACTCACAATCCTGAATGTGTGAGGTCACTGAGCCACCATGTCACTCTGATTCCACTGTATTTACAGTTAATTCATATTGTGGCGTAGGCGGAGTGGCGGCTGGTGACCATCATGCTTTGCGGGAGGGGTTTTTGTGTCTTCACCATGTTGGGGAGGGTTGTTTGGGTTAGTGTACCTAGTACCCAACCTAGTACCTGCTGCAGAGCCGGGTCATTCTCCTGCTCGGACATAAGCTGATCACTGTCCAGCTGTGGCACAGGCGAAGCGACTGTGAACGATGCCCTAGACGAGGCAGTAACTCGGCTGCA
>JAQMYJ010000036.1:5382841-5413089 GCA_030014305.1 Clarias laeviceps | reverse complement strand
TATATATATATTTATTTTTTTATTTTTTTTTAAATGACTGCTATGCAAGGCATGATGGAAACACCGTGCAAGTTATGGACATGTTGAACAGTGCAGCAAAGACATTTTTCCAGCAGTGAATTGACATTCATTATCCATTATCCGCTCTTGTTCGTCCATTGTCACAAAACTGCAAAGTGGCCTATTGAGATAGCAGCGGGAATAAAAAGTGCACTGAAGTGCAATTTCTCCCCCCCACTCAGCGCATAAAGCTATTACGGCTATCTGATTATTCTCTCCGATGACATGACAGACGAGTATTGCCAACGGAGACCGGCATTAAAAACCCGGAGGACGGACGTAGAACGCGTTTGTAAGACGGTCATCTTCCAGCCATGTGGAAATTGCCATGTCCTGAGAGAGGGTGCGCTGAATGGCTGCATTAAAGAGTTATCACTGATAACAATGAACGAGAGAGATGAAATGAAGTGGCTTTTTAATTGCTGGAGAGAGGCCATTAGCCGTGCGCCCACGCAGAACCGCTAGCGCTTCGGTGCCGCTAGCACGTTCCGCTGAAGCAGGAAAAGTGGGGGAAGTAACAACAGGGAGTTTCACTCACAGTAAGGAAGGATCAAATTATGAAGGAAAGGGTAGAATGACTAGTAGGAAAGGGGGAGGCCAGAAAATAATGCCGAAGCTAACGAGTAAACTAGAGAGTTTGTTTTGGTGTGATCTGCTCAAGTACTCCTAATCTTTAGTTTGTTTTTCCAGAGACCAAATGATGCTGAGAAGCCAAGATGTCAAAGTCTATTTGTCTCATTATTATTATTTTTTAATTAGAAAATTGCACACGACTATGTTTACCATTATTTCTCCCTGTTCCTTTAACGCTGGTAGAGAGAAGACGGATTTTTCACCTCAAAGAAAATTAAACTGAACATTATTAACAGTTAGGAAAAGAACTGGCTTTTTTAGAAATGGAGATTATTAATCCAAGAACGTCAAAGGCATGTTCGGGTCCGAGTGAATGACTAGCAATTGACCCTTATATAGAACTGTTTTCAATCTCAAAGGAATGTGTTATAATGTTTTAATAATTTAACAACCAAAAATACAAAAAAGCATATTAACATTTGGCCAAAGTCCTAACCTCAGCCTTCAACCTAGATCTCGATGTTTCATCCTGTCATAATGACAACTTCTCCTCTATAAACCATCCACACCACATCCTGTTCCATTACCTTAAACAAACCGCATGATGCGCTTGGTCCTCGCAGTGACATTTCGACTCAGTATCTTTCCTGGCTCAGGTACAGTCTACAGATCTCATGCTCCCATGTTGTTTTCCAACATAATGCCGGTGCATCCAGTTCTCTGTGGTGTAACGATCAAATCAGCCAGCACTTTGTCAGGAGACTGGCAGGCAAAATTAACAGAGCTGTAGACTCCCTGCCAGTGCAGGGGAAGTGTGAGATGACACTACAGCAGGGGGTTATCTGCTAGCCTTAAAGGCCAGAGGATAGGATGGAGGTCCGCAGAAGTCAGGCTGAAAAAAATAAAAAATAAAAATGTGGGTTTTGGTGTGCTGCCAGTGATGTCATGGAAACATCTGTCTCAATGCAAGCTGGTAAAGAATGTTATTCAGTGATAAATGTTTAACGTGGTATGGGAGAAAGGAAAGATATCGGGTGATATCGGGGGATTTACGCTATGTTCATGACATGTAATCAAGATTCCTAGGACAACGGCAAACACCAAGGCAGAAGTGCAAAAAGGAGCATCCCGTCTGAGATTTTCTCAATTCCATTTTATTCCTCAAATGATTCCACAAACCAAATGGTGTATGGGGTACAAATGTTTTTTCCCAGTTCCCCACCCTCTTATGTTTCTGTTGACTCTTTAATGCACAAAAATTTTATATAATAATAATAATAATAATATTGTTGTTGTTGTTTTTTGTTTTTTTGCTTTTTGTGCAAGATTAATTGAAGACATAGCACAATGGGTCCCAAGAAAGTTAGCAAGGGTGGTAGCAAGAAGAAAAGGGAGACGCTTTCAGTTTTGTTTTTAAAGTAGCCGGTGACAAGACGAATCATAAATTTAAGATAAGTGTGGTTTAATGTCTGTTTATTTCATATTTTGCCTCATTTAACATGTCTTTTCTACATTTTTTTGTTTGTTTTAATAAGCAAAAAACATGAGTATATTGTTGCAAATTGCTAATATTGGAAATGATTTTGGGTGGCTGGAACAGATTTTCTGCTTTTACATTATTTCCTATGTGGAAGTTGAGTCATGTCAACTGTTTAGTAATTATGTTTTACTACTCAACCAAGTAGCATCTTCAGTCTCAGGTAAGTTGGACATTTCCTCGTATTTAAGTCCTCCAAGGTCAAAGCATCCTCACATATCTGAAAAGGCTTTTTAGGGGAACAATGGAGAAGGTGAGGGTAGGAGAGAGGGTTGTTATAGAGTAGGGGGATGAGAGCTGTTAGGAAGACAATAGAAAGAGATTAGGGAGAGTCGTTAAGGTGTAATGACCAGAGAGAGTAATGTATCTACTGAACAAGAAAGAATTCCAATTGACATGACTCAACTTCCAGATAACCTTACATGGAAGACTGAGAATCTTCACAGAAAAGCTCAATGAACACCCAATGAACCACAGCCAGCCACTCATAGGACTTCAAGAGCCCAAGGCCGCCATCCCAGCCTCGAAACTCACCAGAACCAGATCCATTCGAGCACTCATTGGATGCACTGCTCATACAAGTCTGATGCAATGAGGCCTTACCCCACTACCCAGAGCACACAAAGGATCCACTCCTGGTGCCAGACACAACCCACCCCCCAGAGGTCTCATAAGTCTCATAGAGACATAGAGTCATACCCTAGTGGGCCAGAGACGCCCTGGTGGCACAAGGGGAACCCAAATCCAAGGTGGTTGATCGTTTTAATGTTAATGGTTTAATGTTATGGCTGCTTGGTGTATCACTGTAGAGGCATATTGTATAATATATCAACATATTCTGCACAAAGTACAAACCCTAACATGTAGCATGTGAAATTTAAGAATGATGGGATCAATTAAGCTTCCAAAAATTCTCATTTTCACTCAAGCACTTCAATTTAAACATATTAATTAGTCAATACTCTTAGTTGTTGTGACCACCAGAATGCTAAATAGCACATACTCCCATGCAACAACAGCAGTTGTCACCCACCAGAGACAAACTACAAGTGACACCAGTTAGGTGTTGCTTGCTACTGTGAACACCACAGGGTCACCACATTAACATCACCTTTTCAACATAAGCCACATCTCATCAGGTCTCCCAAAGTAATAGATGAAATGCATACACCAAGATCAGTGATACCAGAAGGTGAAAAAAGGCCCAGAGGGACACAGGTCTAGACCTTGGCCACGGAACAGATGTCTGTAAGCTGAGACAGTTTGGGTTGTGTGGTGTTGAAGTGGAATGGACTTTTATTTTTAGTGGCCTAGTATTTCTAACATCACACCTAGTTATGATAAAGCCAGTATAAATGGATCACTTGTGTATCGTGAGGTAGGAATTGGTTATGTATGGCAGCCATTTATTCTATTAATTCATTCTACAGTAAAGATTTTGTCCTGGGTAAAGACAATGGTGAATCCAAAGCCTATCCCAGGGTGCACTGGGTGTAAGGTAGGAGAATTCACCCTATCTGGGACTTCGGTCCAGGGCAGTGATTCACACATAGGAGCAATTTCAGGGGACATTTGCAACTCCAAACAGACCGACATTAACCTAACCACAGGTTCAAACCAAGGACACTGGAGCCATGAGATGGCAAAGCTGCCATCTCCAAAGGTTCTTCAAGCATTATAAAGATATACATAATGTTTAAGTGTTCTTGTTTTTTTAGTTATAAAGCTGGAATCCTTAAAAGAACAGATTGGTTGTAGGCTAATCCTTAATTTTTCCAGATTTAACCTTTTCAAGGAGTGTAGGAGCAAGACTATAGAAAGAACTGGAATATTTAAGCAGCTCAATACCATTGTTTAAAAGGTCCCTACTGAATACTTGTCTGGACGTCATCCAAGTATCGTCTGGCTATTCCTGGGTACTGGATTAGTGGACAGTCTTGTGGAGTGGACTATCCATCAGAAGAACAATAAAGTGAAGATGGTCACTAGAGCAGTGTGTCTGGTGACAGACATGGCCATGCTGTGAGGAATTTATCACTGTGGCACTACCGTCTCTGTCCCCTGCCAGACTTCAGGCCTTTGGCTGCTGCTCTACTTGGCACAGGCATCCAAGCTTTTTGTTTTCAGCTGTGGGTGAATATCTCAGCCAATGAAAGAGTGCAACCTGCAGTTAGCAGGCCACTAAAGCAGATATAGCTAGAATGAAAGGCTTAGAGATGATTTGGGACAGTACATACCATGGTGAAAAATACACCTGAGACAATTCGGAATGAAACTTTTGTCTATTCTTTAATCCCCACAGTCTGAGCTTCGGCTTCAAATAAAACCTTTTGTACTGGGTGCTACTGAAAGGAGGCTCTCATACACTCATTCCATGCCCTAGCCTTGCAAAGCCTGCCAGGGAAGACATCTTTTAAAATTTGCCCCTCCCCCTCCTCCCCCCTTGCACACCAAACTCTAACCCTGTAGCATTCCATACGGGGAAGCGAATCTATTAAAACCTCTGCTTCTCAAGAGTTCAGGGTAAAGCACCAGCCTTAGGCCATTCTACAGAAATATAAAGTCAGTGGTACTTGGAAAATGAGAAGGCAATTAGGAAGCAATCAACCTTGGGGTGATAGGGTTTCAGGGACTTTTAATGGAGGTAATTATGTGTATATAGTTTCTAGTTTACTAACTTCAACTAGTTTATACTAACTTTTGCTATAAATCCTTTAAGATACACCCTTATATCTGGTACTCCTACTTTTTTTATGATGCCTGCATGGACAATGGTTGCTTAATGGTTAAGCAATTGTACTACTGATCAGAAATTTATGAGCTCAAACTCCAGCACTGCTAAGACGTCGCTATTGGCCCCCATTAACCCTAAATTGCTCATATGTATAAATGAGATAAATATAAGTTGTTCTGAATAAAGGACCCTGCCAAAGGCCATAAATGTAAATTATACAAATCCTGGCTGTAGACAATCTACTGATCTAATGGTGGATTTGTTTTTAAACCAGTGACTCTGACATCGTATTGGAATTTTAGTAGATGTCCAAGTAATGGTCAATGGGGTTGCTATGGTGGACATTTTGCAGTAGTGACAAAGTAATTGTAAGTACTAAACTACTGTACCGTAAGTCATATGAATACCAGCAGTGTGGCCCATATGGTACGTCCACCTGATAAAAATTTACAACTCATGTTGGTGTAATCTGTCACTCTCTCAATCATTCTCCCAGAGAGCCTAACCCAGGGGAGTTGGCACAAAGTTGGATACATCCCTGGACAGTGTGTCAATCCATCTCTGGGCATAGGAACACTCTCACATTCATTCACACACTATGAGCAATTTGGAAACGCCTAATCTACATGTCTTTTGACTCTGTGAGGAACCCGGAGCACTCAGAGGAAACCTATCAAGCGTGGGGAGAACATGCAAACTCGGCACACACATCCCGGATATAGGAATGGAACCCTCGGCCCTGGAGGTTCAAAATACGTTCTTACAAAATAAAAACAGCAGGGCCGATTGGAGAGTCATTTGGATAATGAAGGGGTTGTTTGTTTCAACAGGGAATTCTACCTAGAGCCGTCTCTCTCGGAAACAGGTCTAAAGTGTGCATGTTTAGTCTGAGCCCTATTAAAGGCATCATCAGTTACTCCAAATGTTGTTTGGAGTAGTGGGCAGAGTTAGTCCCGGATAATCCATTAACATGCAAGGAGAAAATATGCACGGGGCAAAGACACAAAAGACTGAGTTACTAAATATATGCTAAAAACATACTCAGGACTTGAAACAAGACAAAGAAGCAGCATGGAAGAAATACTTAAACTAATTACGGGGTAATATGAAACAGGTGCAGACAATGAGGGAAAGGCGCCAATCAAAAGACAGGGGCGTGACCTGACCAAAAAAGAAAGAAAAAAAGCCAAAACAAAAAGCATGTGGAGTTTGTTGCCATGGTAACCATGATGCAAATGAGGAACCCATGATATGACATACTGTATGGTTCAACACCAGAGCCTTTAACAGCTCAGTCCGAAACCCTGCAAAGCATGGAGGTTAAGTGTTATACCTAAGAATGTGCTTTACTTTTTTTTCTTTCATTTATAGACCAGAAATAGTGTTTAACACATGCATACAAGGAGAGAGAGAGAGAGAGAGAGAGATAGAGAGAGACGAATGTACACAATTCCTCCGAATTAAACTGCAAAACGTCTGCATTTACAGTGTGCTCTTTTCCTTCTTATCTATCAGACAAACACACTTTCCTTCCAGACGCCTACAGACACCCACTCACCCACATTTTTTTTTCTCACTATGCTCCCCCCCCACCTCTATAACACATGTCCACATGAAGAGTATTATTACAGTGATTAGAGCTCAGTAGGCATGTTCTTGCTGTGTTACCCCTGTTCATGTGATGACACCAGATACAGTCCAACAAACGCAATAAAATGATGGATGTCTGTCGTGTTCAATAAGGTAGAATTCTAAACCTTGTGTGTCACTCCAGGTTCTGTCTCTATCCCATTTTATTCCAATATGACCCTTTATATTATACACAACTTAAATCCAGTGTTTAATGTCCAAGCTATCTGTTGTTTGTCTTGGTATTACCTTTTATGTTATGCTCGCGGTTTCTGTGTATTGCGTTCATTACCGTTTAATTATTGCCCAGGATACAGGTAACACTTTAACCCAAGGAGGAAACTCCACATGATTTCTTTTTTTTTTTTTTTTTTTTTTTGCGCACTGGATGGGACGAAACAGACTTTGACTTCTACTGTATGCTCGTAGAGTGAATAAAGAGCAAATCGCCAGCCAAGTAAAAAAGCAGGCTGTTGTAGTTTTCCTTAATTAATTTTGCATTAATTATCATACAAAACTAAGTGTTTAAGTTTGTCACAATATGTTTTAAATTCTTTTTATAAATATTCAAAAGAGTGATAATACTCCAAGGAAACAGATTGTTTCCGACCAAAGTCCATTTATCAGATTTGCAAGCAAAGCAGGCTGTCATGTATAGAATGGGGGCGGGGATGGCTTGGTTGTTAAGGTGTTGGACTGCTGATCCGGAGGTCTCCGGTTTGAGCCCCTGCTGGACCCTTTGAGCTCCAAGTGCTCAGATGCAACCAACCCCTAAGTACCTGCGACAGAAACGATGGATATATCCCCAGGGTGGAGAGAATCCATCTTCCGATGTTCTGGATGGCACATACAGTAGATGGACCCTTTCACCTTTCCTCTTGTATACAATGCGATTGTTTACATCAAATAAAAATAAACAAAAATAAAGATTTTGAATTCACGTTCATATTTTCAATACTCTATCTTGTAAAAGCTCCAATCACGTCCAAATGAATTGTATGCCTTGTTGAATCATATCCTTTATGATTGTAATTTTCCTACTTATCACAATGTAGCATGTATTGCATATAATGTTTGTCTGTTTTTATATATGTAAATACATCGATCAGCCATAACATTACAACATAAAACATTATGCGCAGTATTGTGTGGGTTCCCTTTGTGCCACTGGGGGCAGTTCTGGCCCCTCAGAGCATGACTCCACTGGGACCTCTGGGTGTGTGCGGTGGTGTCTGACATCAGGATGTTGGCAGAGGATCCTTTGGGTGCTGTGGGTTGCAGGGTGGGTGCTTGTGGTATGTTTAGATGCTGTCTTCCCCACTCTCGTTGAGCGCTCAGGTTTGTTGACGGTTAAGCGATTGGTTGCTTTACATGTCAGGGAGCCCTCAAGTCTGTGTTTCCTTCTGGCTTTTCCTTTTAGTTATGCTGCCATAGTTAGTCCTCCCTGCTTGCACTCTGCACTAAATATACATTCACCTTATACATTGTGTGACTGTGACCATATCTCTTCTTCTCTTCTGCTCTCTCTTCTTCTCTCTCTCTTTCGAGCTGTACATGTCGCTCCTGAGCTGCCAGTGCTCCAGACACTCTCTGGCCTCTGGACCTGTCTGACTCGTCTTGATGCCCTGCTTCTGGTTGGAGATCTTGTCTCATGGATGCCCCGTGTGGTCTGTCTGGGATGCGTGTGGTGACTGGGGACAGTTCCACTTTTCCATGGTCCTGGCCTCGGTTGATGCAGACAGCTGTTCAGACAACTGCAGTTCAGGACTGGAGTTTTCTACCGGCTACCTGAGCCTCCAGTAACAAACTGGACTCCATATTAACTTAAACACACCTAACGCACCGTTTGCCTGCAGATCCCTGTTGAGTCTGATTCCTCACAAGGTTTCTTCCTATTGCCATCTCAGGGAGTTTTTCCTTGACACTGTCGCCCTCGGCTTGCTCATCAGGGACAATCTTATCATTTTGATTCATACACGTTCACAATTTATACAAATTTCCATAATTTCCTTAGTGACAATAACAATTGTTAAAAGTGCTATACAAATAAAATTGAATTGAATTGAATTGATCGAATTGGGATCTAGGGAATTTGAAGGCCAGATCGGTTGCCTTAGGCTCTTTGGCCATTGGACCATGTACACACTCCATTATTAGCTTTCTATCATGGACATCATTAACTTTTTTCAGCAATTCATGCTGCATTGGTTTTTCTCTTGGATCAGACTGAACAGGCTGGCCTTTGGTTCCCTTGGGCATGGGTGAGCCTTGGGTGCCAATGATTCTGTCATCGGTTTACTGGTATATACACAATAATTGATAATCAGTGTTAATGTGATGGCTGATAGCCATCACATTAACACTGATATCAGATTTAGGATCGGGTTTAGTTCGCCAAATATCTTGGCGCACTCAAGTAATTTGATTCTTGTCCATTGTTTGTGGATCTCCAAGTGTACAGATCAACATACAACACTGTACATTTGTTATAGACAAGACATTACACATAGTAGTGCAAGTAAACATCATTCAATAACAAAACAGATTAAATAAAGACCACAAAAATATTTCATATAATGCAAGGAAAACCTGGATTACTTCTGGCTTGATTAGATGTCAAGTGAATACTAGAGGAGCTCAGGGTTTAGATTTCCTTCCTCAACATGTTATGGCTTTGAACATAGCACTTAGTGACAAGGTTTTTAAAGGGGAACTTGCATATTAAAGAAGAGGAAATTGCACATAGGTCCTTAGTGACTTGTAAAATTAAATAGCCTTGCTGTTTCTCCTACATCCACGGCAACCTGGTGCAACAGGAAATAAGCAAGCCATGTCCAACTTGGATTGATGGGGTTTAAAAACCACAAAAAAATTGTTTGGCAGAAATAATAAATAGATAAAATTAAAATCCATTGTGTCCAATTACAGAATTTATCACGATGACGTCAACATTTCAATGTTGTTTTTAACATCCAAGACACTGTAATTAGAAATGACCAATGAAATGCATTGTATGTGATAAACCAGCAAGCTGACAAACACCCCCTACACAGCATGGTGTTCATCTGTTCATTTATAGCAGTAGATCTTATACATCACAACCCCTCGGCCCCTGGTAAAGATCAAACAGAAATCTTGATGAGCAAAGAAATAAATACCGCCGAGTCTTTGGCCATTGTTAAAAGTGCTATATAAAAAGCATTGAATTGAAACAGTGAGGTGTGGAATAGGGCTGGGCAACCTGACAATGAGAAATTATTTCATATTACATCTCTGAGTTTTTTCGCGCTTATGCTTTAATGCAACATGGCAATTTTCCTGGCAGTTTGTCAGCAAATGTTTACATCACGATACATCTTGTGCATCTTGGAAACCGTCCTCAGGTATTATGATTAACAGTACTTTTATTTTTTTGAGTAAGCCCAGAATAGACAGTTGAGCATCAATAACATGCAGTCATCCAGCATTCAGCTCGGATTGAGCTTCACTATTGTCAGTGTGTGAGATAAACACAGAAGAACTAATAGCACTCAATAGAGATGCCAGGCCTTAGGGGGAAAAAAAATTATTCTCAAAATCTAGCTCTCAAAAATTCACTTCCTGTTCCTTTTTTCCCCCCTTGGTCTTCACTTAATTGAAAGGGGAAAAAAAACAAATAATAACCGAGGCCACTGTGGTGCGCACGCACTTCTAATGCATGGACATTATCCATTCGACATAATCCCCATTTCTCGCTTGCAAACTTATATAAGTAGATATATCTCACACAGATCTTACTATATAATCTGACATCTACTGTATATTACAATAAAAGATTTCTTCAGCTCATAGATTCACTCTACAGTACACTTACACCCTGTATTCATTTAAGTGTATTAAATTTTATAGCGCATGACCTTTTAAACCAGCACGATTTGATGTAATCGCCACACAACTCTGGCACCTGCTTCTACCGTCCTGTCCGCTCCTCCTACATTCTGTGCTGTTCATAAAGAGCAAGAATGAGGCACTGTGATTCTTTCCTCAATGGAACTCCATTAAAGCTTTTTGCAGCTGGTATTTTAACCAGTATGCGCACTATTAGCTCTATGGTGGTAAATGAGCATGCTGTCCTATATCTGTGCAGCATCTAATAAAGCAACTGATTATAGCTGCCAAGGCATTGCTTAATCAGAAGAGGTTATTATTTATTAACAGAACTTAAAAAGGATGGAGCTGTAAATAAGGACATTATAGGACAAAAGATGAACAGCTGGTATTCAGTAGTATATGGTAGGGCTCAGCCCCAACAGTAATGCTGGAACAATGGGTGGGTGTGTCAAAAAAAAAAAAAAAAAAAGAAAAGAGCAAAAGAAAGCATCATTTTGTTTAGTACATTTTGTGTGGCAGATAGTTTGCATTTATTCTGTTTTGTGTTCGGGTATGTGCGTTAAAAACCTACCGTGACAGTGATTGCTACTGCACACTAGACACAAAATGCCTCCAAGTCAAAAAGGTAAAATAGAATTAATCTACTTTTTATGAGAATTTTAAAACGCTCTCTTTGCAATCTTTTCAAATGCATAGTTTTTCTAAAAATTTTGGATAATGTGTGTGTTGTAATGGAAGGAAGGAGCATAAGGTGAATGATAATGATCTCAAGTCTATCGTATAGATTAATATACCTTATCAAAGAAACCTTAGAGCAGAACCTAATGTCCAACATTTCACTTCATTTCCAATTTCAGAGAAAGTCTTTTTTATCATTAACCCTGATGGCCATGTGATTAAAAAGATAATGAGACTTACCTAATGAACCCAATCAAATCAAGAATTAAAAAGATCAATTATAGTGACTTGTACTATGGCGAGGGTTTTCGTACCGTGCGCCAAAGGCTAGGTTTTAACATGCTCGAAAAGAGCAGCTTGTAACGCGTCTTGCTGGCTCTCGGCTCTGCGAACTGGAAGAGGCAGAAAGAGTAGGTGCTTCGGAGCCAAGGGCTCAGTTTTCAGGCGGGGGTCATGTTGTCGTTGACCTCATCTCCGTAACCGCCTTGCCTTCTAAACAGATCTCGTCCTTGAAAGAATACTTAAACTATTTAGTCTGACAACAGAGAATATCCACCTAAATATTTAATCATTCGCAGCTACTGGGTTTCCTGAAGTTTTTGCACCTGGTCTATAGTTCGGTGGTGAACGCAGCATTATGGGACGTGTTAACTGAGCACACGACAGAGTTCAGTTCAGGCCACTTGATGAGATACGGATCTGGTGAGATAAGTTCTGTCATGTTCAAAACATTAATGTGAAAAAGAATGTGAAAAATGAGGACAAAGCAGCGTCCCCCAAGACAAATGCATGCGCTAAAGAATTTAGAAAATTAACAAAAATTCCCTGCATGTCACGAAAACCTAAAACATGAGCTGTTCACACACTCGCGGCCTTCATCTGCCTCAGGAACTATGCAATTTATGGTGTTTGTTGAAATAATTGATTAATGCTGGATAAGAAAAAAAAAATAGAAAGAAAAATATTTTATGAAGAACCGGAATACAACTAATGCCAATTTTTACTTTCTATCCAAGTACTTTGAAGAAGATGCCTTCATTTTAGGTTTACTCACTCACTTACTCACTCATCGTCTGTATCGCTTTATCCTGTATTCAGGGTCGCAGAGGGCCTGGAGCTTATCCCAGGAGACTTGGGGGATGAGGCGGGGTACACCCTGGACAATCCATCACAAGGCACATATACACACACACACACACTTATTCACACACTCACACGCTCGTTCACATGCTCATTCACATGCTACGGGCACTTCGGGAATGCCAACTAAGCTAATCTGCATGTCTTTTGACTGTGGGAGGAAACCAGAGTATCTGGAGGAAATGCAAACTTCATGCACACAGATCCCGAGGCGGAACTCGAACCCGGACCCTGGAGGTTCTTGGCCACAGGGCTAACCACTAAGCCACCGTGCCGCCTTGAAGATTTACTCTCATATACAAATAGTTTCTTCTTAGCCATAGTTAGATTGCACATTATGGCAACAATAATTCATCAACTATAACAATAACAATAACTTTAAGCATGTCTCAACATTACTTCCATTACTCCCCTCCTTATTTTTTTTTATATCGTTTTAGCCAGGGGCGTGTGGTGGTTAGCACTGTCGGCTTGCACCTGCATGGTCCGGGTTCGATTCCCGGCCAGGCTCGATTCCCGTCTTTGTGTACATGGAGTTTGCATGTTCTCTCTGTGCTTGGTGGGTTTCCTCCCACAGTCCAAAGACATGCAGATTAGGCTAATTTAGTAGTGTGTGTGTGTGTGTGTGTGTGCCCTGCGATGGATTGGCACCCTGTTCAGGTGTACCCTGCCTTGTACACTAAACCTCCTGGGACAGGCTCCAGGCCCCCTGCGACCCTGAATAAAGGATAAAGCGGTATAGACGATGAGTGAGTGAGATGTTTGCCAGGGTTCAAATTGTGATAAACATGCTACGGCCATCATGAAACCTACTGTACATTTCGTGCAGGGAAAGTATAAGCTTCACAAAAAGTTTATTGTAGTAGCTTCGGGTCAAGTCTTATTATGATTATTTCAGCTTTAAACCCATAATGTCATAACATAACACAACATACAAGCATTGTTGCCTCACAGCTTCAGGATTTCACCAGGATGTTCTCCAGTTTCATTCCACCTTCCGAAACTGTGCCAAAATTGGGTTAGCGTCTCTACATTCACACCGGATGTTAATAAGCGCAAGTGTACGTGGATCTTGCAATCGACTGGTGTCTCATTCATGGTGTATTCCTGCCTTGCACACTGGGAGAGAACCAGGATAAGGCAGTTTTTTATTTTTTTATTTTTTTTTTAGATAAATGACCTACTGCATGCTGAAAATAATGAATCATTGTGTAAGTTAATATTAAATGCAATTTTTTTTTAATGTAAGTAAAAAGAACATGCCAATTATAATACTTTAGCATTTAATACATTTAATATGTTGACCAGTCACATACTGGACACCACACCCAGGTTAGATGAACTTTACATTGTGTTCTCACAAAGACCCCAGACCACAAGACCAAAAATATTCATAAGGTGTTGTTTCCTGTGTTCTCAGCGCAAACATACCTTACCATAAATGATCAACTGTGCACAGGTTTTAGAGAAAAGTGTATGCAAAGTGCATAGCCCTCAACCCTGAGCATTCCACAAGCACGAAACTTTCAAAAAAGAAAAGAAAAGCAGTTACAAATAGTAAATAAGCTGCGCAACCTTCACTTGGGGGAATTCCACTGCGAAGGAACATGACATGCCTCAAGCAGGAACTCGTGCATATATTACCTTCTTATTACCGAACATATTACATCTTGCTGAAAGCTTAATTACACCCTATAGATAAACAGAACTAAATCCCTCAAACGGGGACACCGTGAAGTCTCTAAATCGAAATCTGAATATATTACAGAGTCACTAAAATCCATCAGATAAGACAAACGTGCCACGTCATGTCTATCTAATAAGGGAAGAATGAAAGCAGTACAAGGACATAGCCTAAATAAATCAAGATGTCAGTGTGTCAAATCTCTGCCAACATCTGCACAATATTTTTCATTCTAATGGTTTCTTGTAGTCAATAGTGAATAGCATTAACTGTTCATTTGTAAGGATTAGAGAATAAAAGGTGGCTCTTGGAACACATATTGACACTGAGCTAATAATATTCGGGAAAATTTCGCTGAGGTTTTACTGAAGATGTGAAACCAGGAGAGACACAGAGAGAGAGAGAGAAAAAAAATGGTGGAAAGTGAAAAAAAAAAAAAAGTTGCGTTCCACTGCAATATTTAGGGTTTTATATATCAAGAGTGGGAGAGAACATGATGGGACGATATCAGTGTGCATCAGCGTTTGACCTTCATAGCAGCTTAGTAGGGATATTGGGAAAGTCGCCACTCGTTCAGGCGAAAAGAAAAAAAATCAAATCTCATAATGGCATTATGCTTAAAAATGTTCCACCCAGCACCCATTTAAAAGGCCCCTGCTCACTCGTTACACGAGAAAATGGATGAGCTTAGAGCACAGGACTAATGCATTTTTTGCAGCAATGAAAACACTTGGTGTAATGAGGCTTGAAACAGAGGGGATTATGTGTATTTGTAGACCAGCGCATCCACCCACCCACCCACACACACACACACAGGAGTGTACAATCATAATAGTTTTGGACACAATGGTTGTATTTATGATTGCTTAAATAAAATGAAATGAAATTAAATCAAAAACAGATTAAGGGCCCCTTAATTTCAATATTTCATATGACATGAGCAGCTATTAGTATATTGGGATGCTTTTGTGTATCGAGATAAAATGATGTTAAGTAAGCTTTTATTAAAACTGGCTGTGACTAATGCTGGAGGAAAATTATATTTTAAAAAATTAACGCTGAATAATGTTGAATAATGGCTACTGTACATCAGGCATCTTGGGCACGTTAATTACTGAAGTATAAATATTATGACACATACAGCCATTAGTAATAAGACATTGTTTAGAAACATGATATGTGTATAATGATATAAAAAATATTAGATATTCATTTTAAAAAAACTACCCTGATTGTCATAAGCATATCTACAGTATACTGTATTGGCTTCACTAGACCTCTGAAAATGATGACAATTTAGTTTTAGTTACTAGGAGCTGTGCAGTTAAATTCATAAATGGAATTGACCCTAGAAACACAGTGCAAGTCTGACCAGCAAGAAAAGCTAGAGCTAACGCAGTGGCCGACTTTGTTTCACTTTTTCTATTCATCAATCGGTGGCATGGCTGAGCTTTTGGATTCTTTACCCCATGGGAACCACATGCATCCTTAAATACTTCAATCATTTTCTATAAATTTTGTTACTGGGTTGAAATCACACACACAAACATACATATATATATATATATATAAAAACACACACCACACACACACACATATGCAAAGTCCTAACCTCGCAACGTCACATATCCATGATTCTGGGTTTTGATCCTGAGCTCTTTGAACCTGAGATTGTTTGTCTACCGCTACTCATGTTCTCCCAGTGGGTGTACCCCGTTTTTCTTCCACTTTCCAAAACATACCGGCAAGTGGGTCAGCCATAAGTAAACAAGCGTGAGAAGAACAATGTGGGCGCATGGTGCCATTTGACAGACAAGCTGCATACACCCAGTGGAAAATGCTCCAGATAAACTGCAATCAAAATCGTTTACTGAAGATCACTTAGAGCTGTGTTGCATTAGTGGAAAATAAACAGACATGCCAAAAAAAAAAAAAAAAAAAGACACCAAATTCTATTTACTTCCTCCTGGGCCTCTTCTTGGTTCTCGTCCATAATAAGCAATCTGATGAAGATAATTTTGCTGTTCTTGGGCTAATTTGACATCTTTTTAAAACTTCTAGAGCTTTTAAATGAGGGTCAGTCTATAGGAGATGTTTGAATAGCACAAAGACGTTCTTCATGAGGCCAAGATCGAACAGGTCATGACTCATGTTTGACCCTTTCCTTTAAATTGAGTTATAACTCTGTTAAGGGAATAAAGGGATATTTAAGATATGCTAGCTATTTGTCTCTGGGACGATTCATTCTCAGACTGACCAATAATCTGGCCTCTGTGAAAATCTGGAAATTATTAAGATTCATCACTTTTAGGCATAATTATAAATGGGTAAATTTTGAAAAGCAGGAAAGAACATGAAATTACTAAATTTAAATATATAAACAGGTACATAGATGCAAAAAGTTTGAGAACCCCTGCTTACACTTGCTAGTAGAGAAAAATGTAAAATTCAGTTAGGAATCGTGATTCTTTTGGTGTGCCAATTTATGTATCCCCACATTGACTCCAAAATCTATTGTTTTAAGCTTTTACATTTACACCAGTCGATTACCAGTGACCAGAATTGACTGGTGTTTAGCTTGATCAGACATGATTGATCACGCTGGATATAACCGATTCTGTGCCGAGTGCACAACCTTATCAACAGAAACACATTTTTTTGCACCTGGAGATGCTACGTAGGCGACGCCACCTTAAGTTCAGGCTCTGTTCGTCACCTATACTGTACATTATTGCACAGGGAATTTTTTATTATTTGCATATCCCAGCTTTTTGTTAGTAGACTGGAGAGCAGCCATTATACGGCGCCCCTGGAGCTGACAAGGTTAAGGGTCTTGCACAAGGGCCTAACAGTGGCAAACTTGTATTGTATTGGGCTCGAACCGTCAGAGCCCTAACACACTGAGCCACCACCAACAATTAGCCTTGATGGAATAATAATAATAGTATTATTACATTTAAACCTTTTTATATTTATACATAATCACACATAGTAAAGTATCAGGGCCTGTGTGAGCTCTCAGAGAATGAGAGGAGTGACTGACTGAGTGCTCACTTCACTCCACTCTTCACCAGCTCCTCCTCACTCACACGCACACACAACACGAAGGCGGGGCTTAAATTATCTCTTCGGAATTCGATTGGCTTCTGTTATTCGTTCCTGCTCGCTGATTGGCCGGGAGAGCCATCAATCATGTCTGGATACAAAATGGGAGGGGAAAGTGAAGGAAGGGCAGGGAGGGAAAAAAAAAAAAACACAAACAATCCGCCCGCCCGGGCTGCCATCTTGAATATACAGTAATGCCTACAGTGTGAAGCACTTCACTGAGGGAGAGCTGGAGAGAGGGAGAGGGGGAGAGAGAGAGACTCATATACACACACACACACACTCACAGAGAGAGAGACAGACAGAGAGACAACGGGAAGCATATTGATTTATCCGAACTAAACCAGAGGAATATATATCGTATTATATACACCTATAGATATCTATCTATCTATACATTTTGGACGTTGCAGCTAACCGCCGCTGAAGGAGCCGATGCGCGCGAGCGGACACGGTAGAACCGTCGAGATTTCTCTCCGTCGACATATTTAACCGGGTTTTTATTTCTTATTTTTTTTGCCTCTGAGACTTAAAAATATCTATAAATAGGAGCGTTTGTAAGGTATGTAAGGTTAACGTTAGCATTTCTTCTGCGTGTAGAAATAGAAAGAGAGAGAGAGAAAGAAAAAGAGCTCGCGCGGAATGTGAATACACCGCGTTAGCATCGTTAGCATTTTCTCCGTTTCATCGTTCATTCTTTTTAAATTAAAATACATATTTTGAATTTCTTATCCTATCTAGTTAGAGCTTTCATTTAAGGTTAAACGTTTTTTTTCCCTCCAGCATTTAAGACTGATAAGAAGCAGCGAACCCTTTTGCGTTAACGCGAAATAATTTTATATTTATTATATATATATTATATACAAGTGTTAGAGAAAACCATATAAAGCCATGAACCTGGTTTGGTTTGGAATTATTAATCCTTCATTTTGGCCCAGAGAGAAAATCAGATCGAGCTGTGAGCTGTGAGTTAGATCTATTTTTTATTTATTCATTATTTTTGATTTCCTTTGGTGATCAGGACTGATTCAGGATGGGCTTTCTTGTAGTAGTAGTAGTGTTAAGTCTTATTAAGGTTACACACAATACAGAGAAATAATCATATAATTCTATATATTTCTATTCTTTTTAACAATTTATTCGATCGAGTAGGGATCTATCGGGATCCAGGGGATCAGATTGATAGGGCTTTATTTTGGAACTCTTGGGATTTCTTTTATGTATATATATTTTTGTTTTACGTTGCGATCCCCATCCTTCCCATCAGCATGGATGTGTTTTTCTTTTAAAACGATTGATCACACTAAGCAAACCGGGACAGTACCGGAGGCCTGTCGGATTCTGAAAGAAGGACCTACTTGGTTTTAAAAGGACCAAACCAAAAAAAAAAAACGAGAAAACAAGAAGAAATCTATCTGCAATGGGTTCTGCGACAAAACTGGCCTTCGGAGTGTTCCTCATCTCGTGCTCCTCAGGTGGGTTCGACAACATTACTCTCTCGACTCTCAGCACAAACTTGATTTGAACACAATATCCTAGGAGATTATGAGATCACCCTCTCTCTCACTCTCCCTCACACACGCATGCACATACACATATATACACACACACACACATGCACATACACAGACACACACTCTATTCTTGTAAGAATCTTCCTTTGATGTAAATGTGATTAAATACATACTATAGCTACACCTAATCCTAACTCACAAACCGAGGAATTCTTTCGTCTTTTTGTCTTTTGGTTGTATTAAATCTCCATATTCCACCTGACCCTCAGGAAGATATTAAAACATGCTCTTTTACATGTTTAACAAGGAATGCTTGTGAATTCTCTGCTTTTGCGTTTACAACCATTCCTTAGTATTAGGCTGATTTTCATGTCCGTGTACTGTATGTGTGTGTGTGTGTGTTTGTGTGTATAATCCATCTCCGCACCAACATGATACCAACTGGAGCAAAGCTCATGTTTGCATACGGACAGATAAAAATCAGATCCGAGCCACTTGGTGTTTCATAAGCCTCTGTTATGGAAGTGTGTGTGATGAGCCTCCTGAATGAAGCAGTGTATTCTTCTTTGCTTAAGGGGGAATGTGTGCCATCCACCTCATGAGCATTTTAGAAGAAGACGGTCCGGTAGTTTGCTTGTCTTTCTCCTGTTCGGGGTCGTGATGGAGCCTGTCCATGGAGGAACACTGGACACCGTGATATTAGTTCACAGCCTAACGTTCTGTTAACGTAAAACCCATATTTATACATGAATGCAGTTTTTAGGTTTGCATCTGAAACATTCAATAGATATGACGATTATAATTCCAGAGCTTGAAGAGATGTGATAACTCGAGCATTTGCAAAGGTTTACACTGACCCTCCTCCTCTTTCAGATAATCGTAATCGTGAAAAATGAAGTTACGCTTTATGTCGTGGGAATCTTTTACAAATGTGTGAACGTGAGTTGTCCCTCATGGATGGTCACACGAAAAAATTCCTGTTACCATAATGTAATATCTGACACGTCAATCATGAAGGTTGAGACTGAGTGCTGCAGCACCTTAAATTAGCGGTGTTAGCGCTTATTGCGAAAGTATGAATGGATTGGCCATGTATTCTTAATATGAACTATTCGTCATTTCATATTGATAAATCTAATCAGCTTTACGTCACGTAGCTTTAAGTGCTTATTTTTGGGCAGCAAACACGGTTAGCAAGCACTGCTCTGTTTCAACTGAAATAAAACGTAGTGCTCAATAAACAGGACACGTGTTTATCGTCGACTTTGTACTATTCGTTACTGGGTTATTACAGAAGTATTGATCTTATGATTCTTAACCTGTGCTGTAGATTTACAGCTGCAGTTCGTGTGCAGGCTAACGGAAGCTAGCAACAGAAAAGCTTTATAATAATAATAATAAAAAAAAAACTGATTTTAAACAATTCGCCTTTCCTGAGGCACCAGACAGGTCATATACTTATAGGTGATCGTTTATGTACAGTCCAAAACACATGCTTCACTTTCTTACATTTTTGTGTAATTCCCACAACCTTAAACAAGCCACTCCCTTCCCTGACAAACCTGTATGTTAATGCTCATGTCCTTTAGTATAAACTATTTCATGCAGGTTATTTTGGAAAACAAATTATCACCAAAGCTTGAAATAGCATCAAAAATAGTCGACAGCAATGACTAGCAAGTCGATTTAAAGGTCTGTCCGAAAACGTGGTTTCTGCCAAGATTTAAAAATTTTTTCTTGTACCTCATATTATACAACAGTTAGTTCAGACCGAGTCATCTGATTGGACAAGAGGCAATCTGTGAGTGCTGATATAGAGTACAACAGCACTGGGATGTCTAACTATATGCCTCACTCCATGTCAAAGGCGTTCTAATAATCGTTAGTTAATTACAATAACTTAATTAACTTTAATGCTATATCTCATATAATCATTGGTTGTGTTTCTTAGCAACAGTCATTCTTGGTCCAGATGCTGAACAATGTTTGTGGGCGGAGACAAATAAATGATTAAATAAATAACCAAATCATAAGGCACAGGAATCACCAGAGGCCTCCTGATATGATAATCATCACGATAGCTAGGTGCAGATTCGATTTGTATTGCGATTCTGTATGTATCACGATTTTAGGAATATTTTTGATAGATACAGTATATATTTTTGTTTCTGAGATTTTGTTACAATTCTAAACCAACTTTGCTCCAGGGTGCTATCCTGTGTGGTTAATTTAGAAAGCTCCACCAGCAGGACTATAGAGGAAATGCAACATTTCACCCCTTCAAATGGCAACACATAAATTTTAAATGAATTAAAAAATCTTTTTTTTTTTAAGTCAGCATCATGTAACATCAGTTGTCACACAATATGTAACTAAATTGATTCCTCAGTCTTCTCAAAAATCATAATCTGTTGACAATAAATGGTGTTTGTGGAACGGTTATATAAAAGCAATTTCATACTCAAGGTCATGCTGTTGTACCGAATGTCAGTACAGCTGTGATTTTTTTGATCTCATTGCATGCTGATATTCAGTACAACAGCACAACCTCAAGTGTGATGTTGCTTAAATATATTTTCCTTTTTTTTGTCCTATATAAACCACTGTCCATCCTTAGAAAAATCTAAACGTTACTGAATAAGTACTCATTAAACATCTCTGTTGCCTTTCCACACAGAGCACATACTGTACATACATAGATTAGTCTATATGATTTCATTTCACTTTTATAATGAGACTGGTTAAAGCTAAAAATAATAAATTCATTATGTTGATTTATAGTTGCACCTTATGCAGTTTTACGTCTTGTTAACCGCTACAGCCGAATATCAGCTTCTTCTCTGTATTTTTTTTCCTCTGCTGTAATGATGTAACAAGCACACAACACACATTATGGATACCACGCCCTTTTTTTAAACCTTTCCATGAGTGTCACTGCAGCCGACAAAATGTCTTCAATCGACAATAGTGAACAGACCCACAAGCCTAATACTACACCAACCTCAACAACCCCAACTTTGGTTTTATCTATAAATCATAGTGTAGGTCAGAGGGGATGTTCTGTCGTGTCTTGGCTCAGTAAAGGGTTTGCAAGCTACCCCTGCCTCTAATGCAGGAAAGAGGTCATCATCAGATAGTGTATCAGTTGTTTCTAACAAATAACATTAGTTGAATGTGTGTATTAGGGTCAAAGGAGGACCTGATTTAGTGCAAATAGCTCCCAGAAAAGCTGCCCTGTGTGTTTACTCAAGTTGTTTACTGAGCCTCTTGGTTTATTCTGCACCTTTTGGTCTTCTCTTCTTGGTTAAATTTTCTAATTCAATCACAGTGTGTAAGCAGGTTCATGATCTGAATCTGATAACAAACCAGATTCAACTTAAATATTCAGAAAGAAGGTTGAAACATAGCGCTTAAGATGATATTTAGCATGTAAAAGCATGGTCTTGTATTTTTCCCTTGATGAAAAAAAAACTGATTTTCTAGCATCAGCACAGAGTTCACCCCAGACTCGAGCTCTTCCATGTTTGAGAAATTAAAGACATGCACTGTTCACCAGACGAGTAATTCAGGCGAGTAATTTCACATCGATTGGCTCGACCACATGAGCTCTGGCATGGTTAGAGAGCCCGATTGCCAAGTGGGCCAAAGCTGGGCATCTGCCAGCGCAAGGTTAATTACACATTATTCATACCTCACGCCTCTCGTAACGATTTACATTTACCAACAGGCAGTCGAGAGACGTGGTCGACCTTCAGCAGGTGAGCGTTTAGCTGAGCATGCAAATACAAAGCACGCCTCTTCCCTCACACAGTCCTGTTGCAGGATCTGGCTGTAAATCACGTCAGCGTGCTCAGAGTGTTGCAATCAGAATAAAAGTGTGCAGTAATCTTTATGACATTCACACCCCAAACAACCAGCATTTGGTGGTTGACTCAGCACCAATGAGAATCGCTTCGCTTCACCCAAGGCTTGTAATGTATATGCGAATATCAGGCACGACTTTCCTACCCACAGTTCATCTTTTATAAAAAAAATAAAATAAAAAAAAAACAGCCTAGAGAGAAGATAAAAGAAATGGATAGAAGTCTAGATAGATGACCACATCAGTCCATGGATCTGTGTTTTTTTATTTTATTTATTTTTTAATCTTGAGTGTATATCTGATGTTCAAGCTGGATCATTATCCTGAGATTTTATTGATCATCTTATATTAAAACCAAGCGGGTGAGTAGAAAAATCCATTATTAAAAGCGTTCTCTTATCACATTGGTCGGTTTTTCCAGTTCATCTCCCAGAGGGTAAAAGCACTGACGTATTTAAATGACTAGAAACGTGTTTCGCGACTCCGAAATTAGGTATGTGTCAAACCCAAATATTAATACCGTCACATAACAAATTAACGACAATATAATAAGTAAGGAGTACATGTTGCGTACCTCTGCTCCTTTCTTGAGCTCGACAGTTCCACCAGTAGGATACGACATCACTTCTTTGACACATCATCATCCATAATTATAGTTTTGGCACAACGAGCAAAAAATTTCCTTTGTATAGCAGATCCTGCCACTTCTCCAGCAAATCCCCCATAACAAAGATTTCTTCTTATGCTCAAGATAACACACGTTTACACACCCCTCTTACCCCCTCCAAGCCACAGCGGGCACACCACCAGGCAATTTCGGTAAGCCTTTCGCATTAGTAAACACTCATGCTCATATTTTCAACATGAGCACATGAGATAAAGAGAAAAAAAAATGTTTTTTTTAAGGTCTGTTAGTCATATTTAGTCGCTGCAATCTCACCTAGACCACAAAAGCCATCAGAGATCAAAGACATGATGCGTATGCTTTCAGCAAATTAGCAAATATTTAACTTGCAGTGAAAACATTTAATTTGTTTTGTTTCCGTGGTGGAAAAAAAAGCAATTAGCGCTTCTCGCGCATGTTTCTTTAATGCTAGTTGGATGGATGTTTTTCTCCCCCGAGATCAGATGTCCATTTGGAGACGTTATCACCGCTCTGAGATTATTACCATGTTATTAATGACTAGTAGCACCGCTGGCTTGTGAGTGACCACCGTCTAAAAGTTAAACAACAATAGTTATTATTGTTAGAGTCATTTAAAAAAAAATTATTATTATTATCCGGTTTAATATGAATTTTTCTCCAGTCTTTTAAGTATGCAGACGGATTTAAGTCCTCATATTTGAAAGGGTGGGATTTATTAATTTTTTGTGTGATTGATAGCTTGACCTTGTCTTGCTTGTATTTTGATCCTCCTCTTGAAGTGGACTTCTATGACACAGGCAGGTCATTGTCCAAGATGGAGGTGCCCGTGTGAATTATTTACAGCCTCGTTTGACCACTGCTGACGGAGGGGTTATTCGAAATCAAAATGTGCTGTCGTTTGTCCCTTGATGCTTTTCTTTGGCTCTGGTACTGCAGTACTTGAAATTAACAGCATTGTGTCAGTGGGGCTCTTAAAAAATGAAAGAAAAAAAAAACGGGCTGAGTACAGTGAGAGTCCTTGCCCGAAATGATTGCAAAACAACAGCAACAGGAAAAAAAAACAGCGTAATCAGTTTAGAGACATCTATCTCACTAGGGGAAACATCCTCAAAACTTTCTCCAGCTGTAGTTTTCAATGGTGTTTATTTACTCAAACCAAACACTTTGAATGAACCGATTTAAAGAGTTCACATTAGCTCTGAAACTGTGTGAATTAAGTGCCTACATGCGCTCAAGGCTGTAGTATAGATATCTGTGGTAGACATGAATAGATTGTGAGTCATACAGCAGCGGTTATTGAACAGAAAAATCTCAAACACATTTGTGCGCACATTGGAAGCAAGTTTTGTTCAACTTTGTTCAGTTGCACAGTGTTTCAACATCTTCATCTGTACCTTTCTGCTTTTCACGTGTGCACCCGTAAGCGGTGCGTGGTCACTGTATGTATGACGTAGTTTCTAGTATTTTTATGCAAACAACATCCCTGATTTTTGAAAATAGTCTTAACAGTATTGTATGGTTTTTCAGATTAATATTGATATTTGGAGCATGGGGAGTGGTAGCTCAGACGGCTAAGGCTCTGGCTTGTTGGTTTGAGGATCTGAGGATCCGGGTTCGAGCCCCGCCTTCGGTGGCCTGCCACACCCCAATACTACCCAGTCGCAGGATGCAGTGCCGTTGCCTAAGCCCGGATAAAATGGTGTGGTTGTGTCAGGAAGGGCATCCGGCATAAAACCTGTGCCAAGTAGTTGTGTGGATTGATGTGCCAACAACAATATTGATATTTGGATCATAAAAAAAGGTGAATAGATCTGTCTAGAAAAGAACAGAGATGCAAGCTTAACAGAAGCAGTTACTTCAGACATAGTAGGATCCCTACTTAGCGCAAGCAGCACATTACATAATAAACTTCGATTGAACTGATTCTTTCAATGATCTTCTGCCTTTATTCTGCCTTGATTAATTTAGCAAAAACAAATCTAAATATTGATTCAGGAAATGTATAAAATCATACTTACAGAAACATAATCGCAATTCAAATCAGATCGGCAGCCAGGTATCGTAATGATATCGTATCGGCTCGTCCCTGGTGATTCCCTACCCTCTGTCTACTTTTTTCCCTTCCTCTCTTATCCGACAGCCTCACGCCTCAGATCACCACCCTGCTGCGCCACACACACTGGCTGAGTCACAATTAGGCCACCGTGTGATCAGCTTTTATGATGGCATGCAAAGATGAGAGAGATATTTTTAGCACAGTAAAAAATATTTTCAGTAAAATAAAGTGCAGAACACAACTGGTACACACAGTCTCCTCTGTGATGGAGTGAAACGTGTGTTGTGTATACATTACACACCATTACAGAAGAAAAAAAAGGAACTGGTTACTTAATCAGCTGTAGCTGCATCTGATAGCATTAGTGTTTTTGGGTTTTTAATTGATTTTTACTCTCACATAAAAGTTGGTAGCTATAACTGAGCTCATCATAAAATAAATATAGTCTCAGTTAAAAATTTCATAATTCATATCATGTTTAGATTAGCATGTTTAGATCAGATTGAAGATTATCTGTTTGTTAAACACCGACAAGAGAAAACAAGGCCTCGTTCACGCCTGGGGAAACCATGTGACTCGGGTGATCGGATCAGCCGTGACGCGTAGCCATTCGCACCTGGCATTCTGAACGCGGCCACTTGTGCTCGGATTTCATACATTGGGGGTCAGTCTCCAATCAGATGTTGTTTCGAAATTTTTAATTGTGACGTCCAATAATGAAACTTGGGTTAACTTGACATGAGATGATGAATAAGATTATAAAAAAGCAACATGAACTCAAATGAACCGAATTAATAGAGCTGGCTAAGCTTAAAACTTTTACTAGTTGGAAATGGTGACATGTAAGGGACTCAGGGATAGCTCAAGCCAAAATCGATGCGGCAAAATCAAAATTAGTCAGCAATAAATTGTCGCTTAGTTGGTGACGTCATTTTGTGTGTTTGTTCTCCTGATGAGATCTATCCCCTAGATCTATTGTTCTACAGAAGTGAAGCGAACAATAATTTCGATGGAAATATCTTGACTATTGAAAAACTCCAAAGCGAGTATTATTTCTCATTTATCTCGAACAAAAACAGCCAACAGCATCAGGTCTAAGAGAGTTTGTGGTGGCAGGGGTCACGGTCATGTGCTGCTGCGTGAAGGGAGTCGGGTAAAGTACCTTTGTTTATTTTGTATCCTGAGTAGTAAAAACTAAAGTAAAGACACTTAATTCTGTGCTTTTTTTTTGTTTGTTTTTTGTTCATCTATTATCATAGCAACAGACAGCACTACGTTTCGGTGCAGTTTCCAAACAGTCTCACAATGATTATGTATTTTCCAGCCAGGGCAATGAGACGGTCAATTAGTTGGAGCTTTATCGCTATCTGGGATACAACGAGATGCTTTCATGTCGACACTATAAATACGATGGAGCCATACACGTCCCAGGCCATCACTGAACGAGGTTTAAACATGATCAGATCCCACTACATCCCGGAGGTGCGTTTGATCCAGTTCACACCTGCACTTCGCCTCGGCCACTTACAGTTAGATCACCGCGGATGCACGCTAACAACAGGTGTGAGCGGTACTTGAGCTGTTCTGTTGCGCGGCTCTGCAAGGTTCATTAGATACAAAAGAGACGACAAAAGGAAACACATACACAGTAGGCGTCATAGTGGTGCGTTGTGGCCTCATACCTTTAGGGTCAAGGGTTCGATTCCAGTCTCAGGTCTGTGTGCATGGAGTTTGCTTGTTCTCCGTCTCTTGGTGGGTTTCCTCCATGTTCTCCGGTTTCCTTACACAGTTCAAAAACATGCCCGTAGTGTGTGTGTATTTGTATGTGTGTGTGTGTGTGTGTGTGTGTGCCCTGTGATAGATTGTTCAGGGTGGGCTAAGGTGGGATAGGATCCAGGCCCCCTGTACACAGTATAAGCGGTATAGAAGATAAGCGGTATACCATACAACACATTTATTTCTCTTTGACTCGATAGCAAACACGATAGTCAGAACGGATCAGCCGAATTCTCACCAATCATTTCCAAATCATGTGCTACATTTGCAACGCTACAGAAGAGGATAAAGCTTCTCTACAAAGAAATTCACAAACCGAACCTCCACGCCGGAGCTCTCACTTCCCTTGTGTGAAAAATGTGAATTTCTGATTTGCACTTTATACACAGCTACACACTCGCAACCTGAGAACGAGAATGAGATCTTATCTCGTCCTGTTTTTGTTGGTGGCGACGGTGGTGATGTTAGTCTTCTTTTCTAAATTTCTCAGCTCGTGCATGGAGTGACGGAAAGGCCGCCTTAACGTTACCGCCGTGTTATAAACATGCCTTTATGTTCCTGAAGGCTACTCTCAGAAGGAACTATTAGTGCTGATGGATCATTAAAAATGAATATGAAGCATAAAAGGCTGTGATAAAGTCATGATGCTGATTTTCCTGATGAAGGTTGTCCGCTGCGAAAAAAACAGATAAGACGAGATTTGTTCGCGTCTCCTACGTAGCAGTTGAAATGTCTGTATCATAACGCTACCTGTTGTCACGACCTCTGTTCTGTCAATAGTTTTAAATTTAAAAACAATGATGGAGACATTATTAGGGACAAGCTGTGTATGAATAGGGAAAAAAAAATACATAGATGCAATCTAATTTCTGAATGATGGCGTTTCCCTGCTTTCAGCTCACGCAGCTTCACATGTTCACTTATTTACATAACAACAATACCAGATTGCTATATCAGTCAAACTCATTGGTTACACCCACATAGTGTAAAAAACAAACAAACAAAAAAAAGCTGTTAATTCACCAATCAGGCCAGAATGATTCAGTCATACAATGCGATCACTTCTCTCATCTCTCCTCCGCACTTACCGCATTCCGCCGTCACTCACATGATGGCAGACCTAACCAGACTCGGCGGAGTTGGAGTAGTATTATTTTATTATTATTATTATTATTATATTAGTATAATTAGAATTACTGTTAGAGTTATTTTTGTGACAAGAACCTGAGCGTAAAACCTGGTCTTGCACTCAGATTTATTTTTTTTTCTTTCTCAAATTGTATTTCCACTCGCTTTATTGTGCAATCTCTCTTTTTCCTGTGCATGCTCAATTCCAACCAATCAGATGCCAGAAGAGGAACAATACCAGTCCTTTGATGCTTTCTGTGCCCCTTCAATGTGCACGTGTCAAACCGTTACGTTTTCTCCGGTTGCGTTATGCAGCAAGTATACGCTTTATCATTGTATGTATTAACTTATATGATTATTATTATTTTTATCAGCATAAGGTAAATGTCTCTCCCACACACACAAACAAAAACTTCTAATTCTGCATTAGTTTAATTAAACCTGACTCTGAGAACAGAGCGAAAGCTACATTAAAGTATACTAGAAGTTTGTTAATAAAATCTAGCAATAAAATCTTTCACACCAATAAATGCTACACTGTAAACTACAAATGTAAATGTCATTCTGCTCAACAAACTCTGATATTTACCATATGCTGATAAAAAAATAAAAATATAAACTAAGGCATGCGATAATGAAGTGTTCTATATATGTTTAACAGCATTTAAATAAAAAAGTGTTTTTCTTTCAACAAAAGACTTTTAAGTCCGTGCAGCCCTAATGAACATTACCTTTTTTTTTTTTTTTACCTGTGTAACATTAGAATAATTTTTACTTTTACAGTAGGAGTTGAATGATTAGAATTCCTGAGGGGAAGAAAACCTCATAATTAGCCAGGTTACTTTGTTTGATCATTAAGTACTAGAGAGAAAATTGAAACGCGTTTAGAACAGAGAATACTTGTCTGAGCATATCTCAGAGCAAGTCTAGCTTGAGTGATGGATATATTATGCTACATATATTTATCTGATATTTTCAATATGCACTTTATTCATAGCTTCAATGTGTACATCAATAACGTTTACATATATTATATAGCGGTAGACCGACTTTTTTCATTTTTTTTGTTTGTCCTATAATCCTATGAATAAAACAGTTTTTCACTACGGTCACATGGTCAACTTCACAATATATAAATGTCTTGTGTTAGGATGCAACCAGGGTTGCCAGATCACACAGACAAAATGCCACCTAGACAGAGACGAAAACCAGTTTGAGAGTTTACTTGTGTAAAAACTAGGAGTGTTACTATATGTACAAAGTCACAGTTTAGTACGTCCTTGTTTGTTAAGTCGCGCTTCGTCATTTATTATGAACTTACCGTGTCAACATAAACTTGTTTGAACCTGTAAACAGTGGCAAACTGGCCTTATTGCCCTTAAAATATAAAGGAATGCACAAACCTTCTTTCATTTTGTAAAAAACGTTTTTTTACAACTAAGTTTAGTTGTTTAAGAATGGTAACAGCAGTATCTCTAGCCAATGTTTCTTTTAAATATGGGATATTTGAACATTGTTTGCACCGTTTGCCAGTGGTGATGGCGCTTAAATGTCACGTCGAATGTTTCACGTCGGAGTAAATGGGCTTCGTGTCTTCGTTGACATAAAATACCACCACAGCAGAAGTTTCCAAATCTTAGAAGTTTTCTACATTTACAGAATGTTGTTAAATCAACATGGCTGCACATAGCATGAGATATAAATAAAGTAAAATTTCTTACATTTAAATTAGTTAGGTGTCAGCTTTAGAGTAGTCAACAAACAGACATATTTGTTTGTTAAATCTAAAACACCAAGTGTACAGTTTGTTGTTTATAGACGGAATATTAAAATTTATTTATCTAAAGCTAACCCGAGTAAATACAAAATGCAGTTTTTAAATGATGTCTTCATTTATTAATGCAAAAAAGCTGTCCAAACCTATCTGGTGACGATGTGAAAAAGTAATTGCCCGTAAAACTAATAACTGCAATCAAACGTTTGCGATAACTGACAATGAGTGTTTAACATTGCTATGGAGGTATTTTGGCCCACTCTTCCTTGCAGGATTGTTTTATAAATACTGTAAGAATATTCACTTATTTGTCACATGTACATCAAGCGCAGTGAAATGATTTTTTTTTTTTGCATAAAAAAAATATATATAATAATTTGACCCCAGCTTTCTAGCTGGTGCAGGGACAGCCAGGTTACAAATAATAATACAAAAAAGGGGTTGGGGCGGGGGGGGGGGGGGGCAAAAAATTTTTAACTGCC
>JAQMYJ010000036.1:5371901-5382831 GCA_030014305.1 Clarias laeviceps | reverse complement strand
CCCCCCCCCCCCCCCCCCCCCCCCCCCCCCCCCCCCCCCCCCCCCCCCCCAAAGACTTTTTCACTGCACTGTAATTTTTTTATTTTTTATTTTCTAAGGTTTGTTCCACCATTTGTTTCACTGTTCTTATGCAACAAAGAAGATGTATGTGCTGCTGTAGAAAAATAACCTTCACCATATAAAGAGTAATTTGTGTTTTGTGCCTTGTGTAACATTTCTTCATCTTTATGTACAATATCAGATGAGCTCCTGAAGGGAATTAGAAATTAGTAAATAAATGATGTACAAAAAATAAATTAAGTCATTACTCGGCTTACACATCACAAACGGTAGCCTCAAAATGGGCAACAGATAAGCCAGGTATAAAATGCAGATGGAGATGTTGTTTAGCAACAAGTCAAACAAACAAAATCAAAAACGTGTTAGAAACGCTCTGAAAGACACTGACCCCGAGAAGCTTGGAGGGGAACACAGGAAGTGTAACTGCACATTAGCTAATGAGCAGATTGAAGGAGAAGCAGGTGTCGTCGCTCGGCGGAGGAGCCACGCTGGGAATGCACCGACGGCGACACGAGCGCCACAGGAAGACGGAAAACGCAGTTTTACCGACCAGTGCAGCTTCTTGCCAGGTTGAGCGATGAATCCGCGAAAAAAATGACTCGACCACTCATAGGGACCGAATCTCCTCCAGTAGATTACGCTCCAGGATTAACACTGATGTGTGTTTTGGTGCTCTGTGAAGCTAATGGTGGTCATTAGCCATGCACTGATTATCTCTAACCTGATCTATTCATGATGATCTCATTATTGTGGACACTTTGAACCCGCGCTGGCAGGCATAACACTTTTTCACTTAACGCTCTTAGAACCTGCAGTTCACCCGTAGCGTGCTTTTCTTTTTTTCACAGTGTGTATTAGAGATTTCTTTTGTGTAGCAATTCATGTATCGCCACACTGACTCCAACTTTATTTTTTAAAATTTATATACATTTGCATTTGAGGTGGTAAATGTTGCATTTCATAATCCTACAAGTGTTGCGCTCAAAAGTATTTACATACTGGAAGATAAAATCGTGATACTGACAGAATCAAACTACATAACCAATCAGTACCTTGGCATTGTGGTAATGTCATATCGTTCGTTATATTTATGATTTTTATTTCTTCCTACAAAAAGTAAAACAATACTTAAGGCATTCAAAATATTTAATAATCTCCTTTGAGCAGTTGATATTGAGATGTGCCTGCTACTTCCGCTCTGTAAATCCTTGATAACGGCTCTAATCTCTGGTGTTGTTTGTTAATTGGTGATTTCTGAGGCTGGTGATTCTAAATGAACTTCTCTGCAGCAGAGGTAGGTTTTGGTCTTGCTTTCCTGGGAAGGTCTTCATGAGAGCCAGTTTCTTGATGCGTGCTTGATGGGTTTTACAATTTAACTTGATAATAGTGTTCTGGCAAGAACTATTCCAGAACAGCTGACCCTCATGTCTTAAAATTGTTGTTGTTGTTGGGGTCAGTTGTGGTTTGTTGTTGTTACCCAATTCCATGTGTGTTATTTCATAGTTTTGGAAAACTCCAGTATTGTTCTAGAATGTAGAACATAGTAATTTTTGTAAATTGTATAAGGAACATATTGGGCAACATTTGGATGTGGAGCTGGTGCGTTTATGGTTTCTTTCACGGCTGCGAAATGTAGATTATATTTTAATACAACAGTATTCTCGCGAATTGTGTAAGGAATAACAAAGTCTATCATCGTCATGTAGGTTATCGCATCACCCCACCCATACACACAATAACGCACTTTATTTTTGTAAACAAAAATTATTTAGTTTAACAACAAATTATAAAAAAATAAAATTCTGATGTTTCCATAAATCTCTGTGTTTAAACGGTTACTACAGAAACAATAATGTATTACAACGACTAAGATTAACGATTACTATTAACCTGTCGTTTCTTTTGTACAGAAATATCTTTTCCCCCTACATACATTCTGAAGTCTTCATTCTAACAGTTTCTCAAGTTAATTTTTTTAGTTTATTTTTATTAGCTTTTTTTTTTGCTTTTGCTAGCTGTCCAGATGACAATATTAAAGAAAAAAAAAGAAAAGTCGTATCATTCTTATTTTGCTATATTACCATTTATCTTAGAATTTAGTTTATAAGCGTCAGCACATTGTAATCAAACACTGGATGCATTTCGTGACTCTGATAACGATCCTGCAGCTGGAAGCTCATGAGCACGATCAATATTTGAAGATTAATATCTCAATTTGAAGCTTATAATGAGCACAAAAAAAGTTTATTATCTCATTAGATGCGCATTGTATGGTTGGGTAACAGCTATGACCCACTCCCAAGTTCTTCCATTTTCAATATGAGGATGATGTTCAAATGTGGAGTATCGACTGATACCTGATACCGATCCGATATCGACATCATCACGGCAAGATCCAGGAACAGAATTAGGAACACTTCAGTTCATAAACACTCGATGATAACGATTAAAAGCAAGGACGAGGCGGTTCAGAAATTCTTCTGTATTTGATTTTTTTTTTTATTATTATTATTATTATTATTTAATTTTTTTTTGCAAATGCTATTTGTACTAAAGTGGAGCAGGGATATTTATCGGTCACTGAAGTGCACACGTTTTGGTTTACCACAGGCATGGAAAAGATCATGCACAAAATAAATGACATTTACCAAGACTCGTCCTGTGAGGGGGGAAGAAAACTGCTTGTAACAAAAGTAAAATTGTTTAAAATTTAATTGTACAGTGTAATGGCTGCAAGATTTAATCAGTGAACACCCACAAAAGGGTGTTAACATCCATCAGGCATTAAACCTTTTAACATTTTACTAATTATTTACTTCTCAAGCAAAATACTCAAATCCGAGTAACTGAAACCGCAAAAAGATGTGTTATTTATGTATAATATAAAAAAACACTTACAATGAAACTCAAATTGCAAATATGTTTATAGCATAGCAACAATGAGCGGCCCCAAGCACCTTGCGTTTTAGCACCAGAAAGACAGTCTGCATTTAAAGGGGACATACCAAAACCATTATGACTTAATTATGACTTAAAGAAAAGGGGGACTTTTATGTTAGTGACCTCCAAAAACCCCATACATTTTTGGAGGTCTTAACATGAGTTTAAGGTGTTGTCATGGCTGACCTGTTTGAAATATCAAAACTCCCTATGCAATTTTGCACCCTTGGTGTATTGAGATCACATTGGCCCGGTTTGGTGGTGATCGTATAAATCCCCTATGAGGAGTACAGCAAAATCCACTGGGTGTGTTTTTTGCAAACGACCTAAAATAACTGACTTCCTGTTGAGTAGAGCCCATGACATGCATTGCGAAAGTTGTTCCGTTAAATGAGCTCTAAATATATACCGGGTTTCGTGTGCATACGTGCAAGGGTCGCAAGCGTATGCAGCAAAAACGGTGTTAACATCTACCAGGCATTAAAACTATAACATTTTACTAATTATTTACTTCTCAACCAAAATACTCAAATGCGATGAACTCAAATCTCAAAAAGATGTACATTATTTATATATAAAATATATTTTTAAAAAATACACTTAGAATAAAACTCAAATTGCAATTAGGCTAAGATTGAGAATGGTAAAATAGGGCTTCTCGGTCTCCAATAACGAAATTAGAAACAAACATGAAATATATTGTGCAAATTAAAGCAGAACTTCAAAAGATTTCATTTCAGCTTATTCACTGGGTGCAGATCAGAGAGAGGGGAAAACCACAACAACACACGGTTTGATGTTAAACTGCTGCTGCTGCTGTATTGAAACTCAATGGCACATGGGCAAGAAGAATCTTGCCCGGACTCTTCACCGCTCTCCATCCATCATCACAACAGATGCTCTCTGATCTGTTAAGTGCACTTTGTTGTTCTAGACCTCAGTGACAGATCCGTTTTTATTCAGGCAAAGTGCCCTAGCGCCTCAGAGATAGGCCGTAGCGGACATGCCTTGTTTTGCATTCGAACCTTTAGAAAGGAACGTAGGAAATGATGTAAGCCCGATAAGCAGCAGACTTTTCACGAGCGCCCGACACATCCTCGGGATTTTATTACCGAATTGAAAGAAGGCAAAGTTAGTGGTCTAGCGGAGAGCAAACAGGGATTATGCATTTGATAATAGCTGCATTTTCATTACATAAACATACTTTAATCCGAGTAAGGAGACGCTGAAGACAAATGATGGAGGCCTGCATACGGTGCCGTGCACTGGGTGAATCGGCGCCTGCACCCTCACCTCGTTCGTCTTTATTACTTTATTACTATAGCGTCATCAGTGCGAGACCAGGCATCGCATCCCAATCACACAATTCCACCAAAACCGTTTTGCCGTCCGCGAGGCCTCATGAAACTCGAGAAAGCTGGCCTTTGAATTCTCTGTGGAGGAAAATCCCTGTTCCAGGAATTTCAGTCCCTTTTTTTGGTAAGCGATCTGTAAGGCAAAACCACAGAGCCGGCGAGGAGATATCGTGTCGCCGATCTCGAAAAGGCTGCAACGCTCTCCGGGCATTTTTTATTTTTTTGCTTCGCTAGGTTTCATTTCTCTTTTCAGCAGAGGCCAGAGAAAGAATAAATCGCATATTAGGCCACATGTGGGGAAGTGAAGGTCAGCATTATGAGACGTTATACTACATTTAAGGAAAAAAAAAAAAGTGTCATGTCAGATTTCAAGGTTTACAACGAAAGAAGTTCACGACCTAAACAAGATTATTTTTTCCCCCACTATGTATATTTGCATAACTGCAGAGCAAGAGAACATCTCACAGCTTGTTGTGTACAGAACAATACGGCGCTTCTTTTAAAAACATGTTCTGTTTCAACACTTTATTAAGCAAATTAGTTTTTTTGACACGTCAGGTCATGGTCCTTCAGAGAATTCTTTGTTTATATCATACCTTTCCCCCGGTGTGTTGTGTTGTGTGCAGGCACTCGTCTTTTTAAACCCGGTTAGCCATGCTGACAGAGCGGTTCGCGCTTCCTCATTAAAAATAGCAAGCTGAGGAACGCTGGTTCGTGTTCGTGTTTGTACGACCAGCAGCAGAATATGGGTCAAAGATTTATCGAGTCACATTGAGGAGAGTTTAGAGGGTGAACTGGCTATTCCCACTGCTTCCCTCTGCTCAATAGAAAGCTTTGCACACACACACACACACACACACACTTTAACTCCTCCAACCAGACATTCTCCAGAGGGAATGCCAGGAATGAAAAGAAAGAAAGAAGAGAAGGTGGAGAAGGGGAGATTTTTTTTAATACTTTCCAGCTGCTCTAATGTGTGTATGTAGGAAATGTATTGTTTCACAGACTGTAAGTAAAAACTGTTCGAAAGTAATGCTGTAGTACAACCGGAATAAAAACAATTAGATAATGGACATATAAGGATGTTAAGCGTTATCAGGGGAAGCGGGTTATTTTTCACAACTGATAAAAAATATGAATCGTAATGGAGCGGCGTTCCACGTTGCAACTCTAACGTTAACAGGTGATGCAAAGTCAGACCCGAAAACCACCCTGACCGTGACCTTGCGGTTATTGAGGATAACTGATACCAGTTCAAAGATCCAAGTGGTTATACTGAAAGAATATTAATGTAGATATGGATAAAGTACAGGCAAAAAAAAATAAAGGATCTTGAGTGTCCTGCCCGGTCCAAAATCTAGTTGAATGTAAATTAGAGCATTTATTATAATCCTCATAAAAAGCAAACCATCTTAAATGAGTGGCATGCTCAGGTGTGTACAAACTTTTTTGTCTTGAAGTGTAGTTTATCAGTAATCAAGAAACAAAATTACAGCAAGATCAAATCAGGGATTCACTCCTGTAATGTTCCACACCCATTTTTGTAAACAGTAATTCCTCCACACAGTCTGTAATCCTGATTAGAGCGACTTGTGTCTCTGGAACCCGCCCTCTTTGTTTATTCCCACCAGGGGGCTTTTAGCTAATTAATTTCACCACATCATTTGTTCTGATTCGTGCGAGTCATTCTCAGCAGTCAGCTTCAAACAAAATCACTGAATATTTATTTATACTTATATACAGTATATATAAAAATAAAGTGTTCAGTTCAGTTCAGTGATTCTTTTGTGTGGCAATTTGTGTATCACCACAGTTTGTTTTTTTTAGTTATATAATGTTTGCATTTGAGGCGGTGGAATGTCTGTAATTCAGTTCAAAATTGTAACAACATCTGAAAAGAAAGAACTCCCGACTTACAAATTTCCACAGATACGAACGGACCGCGTAGATGCGAACAAATGACGGAAGTAGCTCACGTGTATTGTACAAAAAAATTTACACTGCAGTGCACCAGATACCAATATTTACAATTGTGTACAATGTTGTACAAATATATACAATGTCCAGTATATTGTACGTTTGCGTGTTTGGAGAAATGACTCGGCCTCACCGGTTTCAATGAATCAGTCCGGGAGCACGATAGAAAATGTCTGTCCTGGAAAGCAGTCCAGATGTGAATAATCCTAATTTTGGGAAATCCTCAACAAGACACAGAGTTCACAGTCCAATAAAGCCCTGAGATAAAATGGCGTCCTTTCAAGAGTGCAGTATACACCATGTAGCATCGTCCCTCCCCCCGACGTCTTCCCGGGGCTGATATCATCATCATACCTACCTAGGTGATGATACGATTTGTATTGGGATTCTGTTCTTATCATGATTTTATTAACATCCTGATTTGATTAATCTGCTCGTACATCACAGGATGTTGTGCTGCTAGGATCATAGAGGAACCGCAACATTTCACCGCGTCAAATGTAAACATATATAATTTACATTTTCTTTTTTTCCTTCGCAATACATCTCTAATACTTACACCGAGTTTTAAATTCATCATATTTGACTTCATGGGAAATAACATCAAACAGCTTTACACTACGAGTATTTTTAGAACGCCGCTGTTACTTTTCTTAGTACAACGAAAACATTGTGCCATTTTAAAGTACTGTTCATGCTTTACTACTTGTTTTAAATTTTTTTCCTTCACAAAGAGACCATGGAAAGTTTGGCGCAGATTCAGCTCACGGGCCCAGATCAGATCAGATCACGTCATCCCGTCGTCACATCGTTTATGGCGTTTATACGTCACAGCTCCGTCATTACGAGAAAGGCCTTTGTGACAGATTAGCATTTTGAACCTGCGATCCTTTTCTAAATTTAGTTTAGACACAACCGGTGCACCGCTGCGCCACACAACACGTTTATCCTGAGAGCAGCCGAACCTTTGCAAGTCCTGACAAATACAAATACAGCATACATTTTTCCCCCCTATTAAATATTTTTCGAGGCTACTCTCTTTCCTCCACAGTACTGATCCAGATCCAGCTGGCACATGAAGGTCTTATTACAAATGCCTCTTTTTTCCTTTCTTTTTTTTTTGCAGTTCCACAAAGTTATCCCATCCCATCCTCCCTCTTCTACAACAGCGCCAGGCGTCTCCCCTCTCAGCTTGCACAACCAGTTTTTAAATACCTGGCCCTCGAGCTCCAACTGCTCCTCATGCCGCCCCGGGTCCCCTTAGCCTCCGAGGCGACAACCATTGGCAGCGTCACGCGAGGCCAAATGCCAGCAAGTGCTTAAGGACGTAAACGTCATTCAGCAACCGCTCATTATATTAAATCAACATCTTCATCTTCCACACCTCCCTCGTTTAAATATTTAAGTGTTTTTTTTTTTTTTTGCATTCTATGCAATCCGGAGCTAAAATCATACCAAAAAAAGAAACAGATTTGGATTTGTTGCGGTATGAAATTTATGCTCAGAACAATCAGAGCTTTTATATTTAGATGCCTGAGAGATCAGGAGTGATAATGGCTTCTTGTTTGGGTAATAAACATGCGCATTGACAGAGGAGGCATCAGATGATACTGCAAGAGGCACGCACACGTGCACGCACGCTCGCTCACACACACACACACACACACATTTTTCTTCTTTTTACAGAATCTAAATAGTTTTTATTTGTTGCTCTGAGAATTTTTAATGACATAGAAGATCTCTGTTTCTCTCATTTTTCCACTTTGTTTAAAATCCAGTCCTCGCAGTAACATGATGATTATTATTGATCCAAGCTGTAGCTCGGTCTTGAGTTATACTTGTGATGAGCAATAAATAAAAAATTTTAATAATTGAAAAAAATTATAAATAGTGTGTGTGGAAAAGAGATAGCAATTTACTAGAGTATTACAGCGCAGCCTGTATGACATGTAAAAGAACTGCTCTGTGTTATCAATTTCCAGTCTATCTATCTATCTATCTATCTATATATATATATATATGCTCAAAAAGATGACAGTGCGAGGGTCCTTTCATCAGTCTGGGGATGTGACCGGGTGGAGCCGAGTGTCTTTTCAGAGCCGCGTTTCCGAGCAGTTGCATCACTTGTCTGTCGCAGTGACAAGTTCAGCCTGCAAAGGATAAAAAAAATAAAAAAAAGTCACTCTTCCCTCTTCTCCGTGCAGGCGCCATCTTGGGACGCTCCGACACGCGCGAGTGCGTGCAGTACAACTACGGCCCGAGCTCGGAGCAGCAGGGAAACCGCGCCGGCATCGAGGCCTGCGTAGGAGACAAGGACAAGCGGCTGCACTGCTTCGCCACGTGGCGCAACGTGTCCGGGACCGTCGCAGTGGTCAAGCAGGGCTGCTGGCTGGATGACGTCAACTGCTACGACAGGTACTGTCTAAGGGTATAAAGGCTATAATAAACCTGAAAAAATATTAAAAATAGGCAAGTCACTTGAGGAACATGCTATGTTAGTGACATTTAAGTTACGTTCAACACCATGAACCATTATTAAACATAAACTCATCACCAATTTTTTTTTTATCCCTCTATAAGATCATAAGACTACCATTCATAATAAATTAAATTCTCACTTATGAAGATTTCGTTACATCATGTTACTGAAACTTTTGTCTGCATCCTGAGGAGAGTAACCGATTTTTTGGGGGGAGTGCTGCTGCAGTATTACATGGAGTTTAGTGTTATAAAAAGTACAAGTTGTAACCGGGTGATGTACTGGGCTGTACACTTGTCATACCTCGGAATTTGTGCAGTCTTTCCACTTATAAATAAATAAATAAAAAAAAACTAATAAATAAAGAACTACAGCCCCAGAGTTGTGACAGCCAGCTTGTAACTGTCATGTGTCCCGCTTATTCGTCAGGTACCAAAGCGGTGCAAAAGTTTCATCATGCAGCGTAACCTCGGGAAGAAGAAGTTTCGCCCCTAAAGTTTGAAAAGCTGAAGCTTCGTAGTTCACTTCTTGGAAATAGCTAACAGCAGAATAATTTAGCCAAAACAGCATAGTAATAATAATAATAATAATAATAATAATAATAATAAATCAAACGATCACAACCCCTACACAAACTTTCAGTGTGATCAGGGACAGTGTTAAAACCCCCCAATTCATTAGCCATATGCGCACCTGCTAAAGACAGCAATTCTGTTCACCTTTCGATCATGACAAGAGGGGTGTGTGTGTGTGTGTGTGTGTTGGGGGGAGGCAGAGGGTGGGCGTGGATAAGATCTGCTCGTCCTTATCCGTCCATCAGTAGTCAGGTGGAAAAAAGCCAAAGCAGAAAAGCACTCGCCTGTGTGCCTCGTGCTTGTCCTAGCACGCTGCTGAACCTGTTTACCCCACACCCGTTGAAACTAGAAGGGACTTTAAAAAAAAAAAAAAAGAAATCTGAAAGCAGCCCGTGGCACGTGCACGATGAGAAGCTAACAGCCTCGCCTCACCCTTCTCTCTCTCTCATTCTTTCTCACTCCCTACTTATCTGAACAAAAGGCCTCTGGAATGTGATCCACTCTCCTTATGTTTGCAGCCGTGTGTGCACCATTTCCTCTAGTGGGGCTTTTTGTTTAGTTAATCTTCATTTATCTGCTCTGAGCTAAGCGGCGTGTGCCGCTCTTATGTGGTCTGGCAAGCTTGTGAGAATTCCTTTGACAAAAGATACCTCTCCTTTTTTTTCCCTCATTATTTATTGTGACAAAAATACCTGATATAAATCAAAACACGAAAACTCTGAGTATATATTGGAACGAGTACATTAATGATTATCTTTTCCAAAATTACATAATAATAATAACCTGAGGTGTAGTTCTGTTCATAAATACAAGAACAGAAATTACAGCACAAACTGTTTTTTCCTTCTGTCTGTTAGCACGGAGTGTGTGGAGAGGAAAGTGGACCCTGACGTGTTCTTCTGCTGCTGCGAAGGCAACATGTGCAACGAGAAGTTTTTCTACAACCCGGACGCACAGCCCGAGCAGAACAAGACGCCGATCACTGACCGGAGCAGCGGTGTTTTCAAGGGTACCAAAACTTCTTCATTTTTTTTTTTTTCTTACCCTTTTACTTCTCACGGCGGTGCTTTGAGCTAAACTGAACTGAGCTAAACATGCTAAACTGAACATCTCTTTCTCTGTCTCCGTGTCCATCATTGAGCATCAGGTAACAACCTCGAACCTGAGGGAAGTGGGTGAACTTTAACCTTAACGTCAAAAGGTGTAACTGTTCTGCCCTTGTAGAACATAATTTTGACACAAACAGAAAAGAAGTGCCTATTAAATAGATTATGTTTGGGATAATTCTGACCTTTTTTGTCCTTTTAGTTAGAGTGCATTTATACACAGTCAGTTCAGGAGGAAAGTGAAACGTGACAGTAGTATACAAGGACAGACAGTACTTGATGATTTACAAACATTCGAGTTATGAATTTCCGCAGATACAAATAGATTACAAACAATTGTAGATGCGAACAGTTGACGGAAGTACACTACCGTTCAAAAGTTTGGGGTCACTTTCTAACTCCATGATCGTTCCTGATTTTTATTTCTTTCTACATTGT
>JAQMYJ010000036.1:5353374-5371801 GCA_030014305.1 Clarias laeviceps | reverse complement strand
TTGTTGTAGAATGTAGAAAATAAATCACTAAACAAAAACAAAGAAATTTGCAAGTGACCCCAAACTTTTGAACGGTACTGTAGCTCACGTGGATTGTACAAAAAAAAAATATAGATACCAATATTTACAATGTGTAAGTGAATGTATAAAATGTCCAAAGTTCAGTATATTGTATGTGTTCATGTGTGGGGTTGCAGGAGAAATGAATCGGCCTCACCGGTTTCTATGAATCAGTACAGGACGTCTGTCCTGTAAAGCTGTCCTGATGGTGAATAATCCTAATTACGATTTAAAGGCAACCCTGTTACATTTGACATGTGTGAGATTAATTTCTGTAGGCTTGGTTACGGTTTTTGGCTACATGATGGCAGTATGGGGAAAGGGAACAAAGAGAAAGAGAGAACCAGCCTGAGAATATTGTTTAACTACAGAAATATCTCTCTCTCTCTCTCTCTCTCTCTCTTTCTCTTCAGTGGAAGTTAGCAAATGCTACAGTGTCCCTCAGTGAAAAAATAATTCAAGCAAACATCCGTACTTTCACTATTCCATCACACCCATTTGCTCCAGTTGGACATCCCATTCCAGATTTAGTCCTTCTTTGCTGCTGTAATAACCTCCACATCTCTGGGAAGGCTTTCCCCTAGGGTTTGAGTATGGAGTTGGGGATTTGTGTTCATTCAGCTATAAGAGTTTTAGTGAGGAGGTCAGGAGTAGCAAAGAGGCCTGGTGTGCAGTCATCGTTCCGGTTTAATCCAGTCACAGGGCTGAGGTTCGTCAGGGCTCCGAAGTATATGTTTACACGCTGCTATCCTGGCGGATGACCGAGATATGCGCTGGTCAGTAAAAATAATTAGCTTTTTTGCTTAATTTAATGTTAAGTTAAATGTTAAACTCTTGGAAGTTATTTTGTATGGTTTTTAAGTGAGAAAAGTAATGTTATAAGAAACGGACTACATTTAATAGGTCAAACTTTTTTTTTAACTGTTTTAAATTGTAACAAAATCAGGAAAAATCTAATATCGAATCGTGATGCTTATAGAATTGCAATTTTTATCCAATCGGCACCGAGATATCGCAATAACATCGGATAGGACAGTGATTGGTGATTCCCATCTCTACTTTATGAATGACTTGATTGTTGCTAACATTAATGAATTAATTTGTTTATAAGTCACAGCGTTCAGGCAGTTAACTGTCCTAACTGCTTAGCGATGTGTAAAAACGCACCAAGCGATCAACTTTCTTAATTCAGAATATATAGTTCACTGGGATTTCCTGTCACAAGTGCATTGCAGTACCGTTTCTGCCATCTGTGCTGTATCTATAAACATCCTTTAGTCCCTTTAATCATTTAACTAATCACGTGTTTGAAATGACTCAATTTCTGGAAGAGTTTACATTTCGTAGCTCTGCATAAGCTTCAGTCAATTTAAATGGATTTGATAAAGTGACACAAAAACTAAAAACGTATATAATCATGCTTCCGTTTAGTGTGTTGTCATGTCATTCTGTTCATCACATGTTGTTTTGTGAAACTGAGCCATGGACACGTTTTATTTTTTTGGCAGAGCTTTACTCCAGCAATAAAGGAGGCATATCAGTAGGTAAAACGGTATCAGATTATCTATAACCGGATCGTCTTTTTTCACTCTGCTCTGCACCGTTTAGCACACTTTTCACCTGGGGGAACAACTGTTTTTTTTTTTGATGCTCTCTTCCAGAAATGTCAAATGAATCCCACTCTCTCTGTGACCCCCTCACACTTTCTAAATAGCTAGCTAGATTTCTCGCACAAATCAACCTGGAAGAGGACAAAAGAGTTGTTTTGATATTTAAAAGTTCACGCCATATTTTTCTGTTTAAAGAATACTTTTACAAAAGGTTTTAATTATATTACCTATTCAAATGAAATCAGCGTCGCATCGGGAGCTGAAGTTATTCCATTATTGCCCCACGAATTGGCCAGGTCAGTTAATTACCCTCTAATGCTGTGATTTTGCAGGCAGGTAGTAGACAAAATGATCTGAACATGCCTTATGTTTAAGGCACCAAGAACATGTACTCCATTTTATACAAGGGTGAGTCAAAAATTATCCACACTCTGGCTGTAGACTTTATTTTAAATATTTTTTAGACTAGAAGAATATATATTTTTTTACATTGTTTCCTTCCTTTTCAATACACTTTGTCCATCTGTCAATGAGCTTTAGTATTCCCGCGTTGAAAAAATGTTTTATGCTGAGCAGCGAGCCACGAACACGCCACTGTCTTCAGTTCTTCATCAGAAGTGAATCTTCATCCTTGTAGGGCTGCTTTCAGGGGACTAAATAGGACAAAGTGCAATGGAGAAAGATCAGGACTGTAGGGAGAATGCTTTAACACCTCAAGACAGCATGGGCAGAAGTGTATCGCCATGAGAGATCATGACGCCCTTGGAGATCAGTCCTCTGCGTATAATACGAAGTTTAAGCTTCAGCCCTTCAATAAGCGTTTCACTGTAACGAGCACTGTTGACCATTGAGCCTATTTTTCCCCAGAAAACTGTAAGCATAATTTTTCTGGCTGATGGTTGAGAACTGGAGGCGTCCATTTTTGCTCCCACCACTGTTAAAAATGAACCGATGTAACACGTTCACAACCTCTCAGCAGTGACTGGGGAGACAGTAGCCTTGTATGGAAAGCTCTGATAAACAACCAGAGTGCGGATAATTTTTGACTCACCCTTCTGTAGTTCTCGTCCTGCATAAATTGCCATCTTTGAGGAGCTGTGTAAAATCGGTTATTTTGCTAGTTGTCATTATAAATTTGTTTGCACTTTTCGACTCATTCTTTTAGAGTAATGTTTTAGAAATGTTTTGATGCACCGAACATGGCAGCTCTTTTATTACTGCACATCCACCATGGTGCCCTTACTTTTCTTTATTTATGCCAAGTTTGAGCGAAACATTTTACTTGCCAGTAACTGGTCGTACCAGTATGGCTCAGCCTCCGGCAGTTGGGTTTTAGATTTCATCTTCATTTCTAGATTTTATCAGCTGTTTTTCCAATTTGTTTGGGGAAAGAAAAAAAAAAAAGGTCACAGGTTGGTTCTTGTGTAAACTGATAGGACACGACAGGACACTTGTGTCATTCTTGCTTCTGCACCAGCACAAGTTGATAATGGAGGTCATGTGTGAATGAAAAACAGCAAAAAGTGAATACATCAATGAATCTTTACCTCTTTATTATACTTTGAAAATGGACTGAAAATGGCAGTTTGTGAATTGCACCAATAATCCAATCTAATCCAGTCTATTTCTAATCTAAAAATACCTGTTCATTAGTACTACTATCATACATAATATGAGTTTGAGTTACTGCTAATTGCAGGTAACATTAAAGTTTTTTGTGCTTTTCCTAATATTTAAATTTGCTAAACTAGATAGTTTGGTATCTGTTTCAATGCTGCTGCTCTGGTAGGTTTGTGAAGCCTAGCCAAAAAGCAATTACCCTTATGCCATATAAACATAAACATATTACTATAATAACTACATTATTTAATATAAGCTCAAGTCAGTTCAGTAGCTTTACACGTTCTTTGGTTCACCTCAAAAACTCTGTCAGTAATTAAAGCTGCACGATTAAACCGATCATGCAGTTTAATCCATCTTTTTTGTTCGATTGATTGAATCAAATGTGTGGAGTTTTTGAATCAGACTCGAGTAAAGCATTTAAAATTATTGAGGCAAACTTGACAAAAAAATAAAAAATAAAATAGACCACAGACAGATTTCTGCACTTTTGCAGAAAATGTAAATGGCTTGTATCTTCCACAAAAGTACTCACATTTTGTAAAAATGTTGCTGCTGCTGCTGGTTCTTTTTCTTCTTCTTCCATTATGGGCAGGTGTTATATTGTAATACAGCCACCTACTGGACTGGAGTGTGGAGTAGTAGTAGTAGATTGGCAGAAAAATCAGATTACAGTGGACCCTGCAAACCTCAGAGTTTGCAGGCCTCAGTCGTTTCCTTAGAACCGAACTAATAATTGTTCACGGAAACCACAAATATCCTTCGCAAGTTTTTGATGGCTTTTTCCGTGGCAATATATAATTGTTCATGTAAATTCGGGTAAATTTCCCTATAAAATATAACACTGTATACATTTTTAGTATTGTAGAGAGAACACAAAGCAACCATAGAGCAAACATCACGGCTTGGGATGGTGAATTATTAATGTATTTACACTACAGTACTGATACCAAAGAAAACACGTATTTTGCATCGGTATTTTACATTCTAGCACTGCGGGAGACACAGCAGTACAGTACTGTACAGTATACGGGTTTACCTTTATATTCTTTATTTATTTATTTTCTTAAATAAAGGGTAATGTATTAAGCTGAGTTTTAAATGAAATTAAAGTGTTTTGGGAGCATGTTTGGCATATTTAGGGTTTAAACTATAACAATAGGCATTTATAGACATCCAAAATTCACGTTTTTTTTTTTTCCACAATTGCTCTAAACCTGTGAGAAACAGCTGCTTTGAGACAAATCACACAATAAACAGATACAAATAAATAAATAAAATAAATTACTGCTGCTGAATTCAATCGGAAATTGACCAAAAACAAAAAATCAAATCAACAGTCTATATGTGATTACCAGCTCTGGTTTTGGTCACTGAAAAAAACAACAACAACTTTTTCCTCCCATCCTGGTGTTTAAATGTGAAAATGAACTGAAGCTCTTGACGTGCATGATTTTATGCACTGCCCCGTTACCACATGATTAAATAACTTCATGACAAAGCGGACGTACAGGTGTTTCTGGTTAATTATATAAAGGCGTGTGTAAGTGAATATTACTTGAGTTTTCCAGCATGTTAAATTGCTCTTGGTGTTTTGTTCAACTGTAAAAAAAAAAAAAAAACACACCTTTTGGCAATAATGCACTGTATACACTACCAGTCAAAAGTTTGGACACACCTTTTAACTCCATGGTCTATCCTGATTTGTATTTCTTTCTACACCATAAAACAATGCTGTAGGCGTCCATAATATACAATAGTCTCCTTTGAGCAGTTGATATTGAGATGCATCTGCTACTTCTGCTCTGTAAATCCTTCATAACGGCTCTAATCTGGTGCTGTTTGTTAATTTGTGATTTCTGAGACTGGTGACTCTAAATGAACTTCTCCTCTGCAGCAGAGCTATGTTTTGGTCTTGTTTTATTGGGAAGGTTTTCATGAGAGTCAGTTTCATCATGGTGCTTGATGGGTTTTGCAAATGCACTTGACACAATATTGTTCTTATGAACTAAATGCTATATAAATGCTATATGTTCCAGATATTTAAAAAAATAATAATAATAAATAAAATGAACCAGAATTGTTCAAGGATGTAGAACTTAAATCCAAACCAGTGTCCTAACTTTTGACTGATACTCTATGAAGAGAAAAGTTGGTTGGGTAAAAAAAACACCTACAATACATTTCTGAAAAGAGATTTTCCAAGCTACAGTGGAACCTCGGATTACGAGCATAATTCGTTCCGGGAAACGGGCTCGTATTCCAAAACACTCGTAAACCAAATTTAATTTTCCCATAAGAAATAATGGAAACTCAATTTATTTGTTCTACAGCCCAAAAAAATAAATACATAAAAATAATTAATACAAAATATAAAAGTAAAAATAAAACAAATTAACATGCACTTTACCTTTAAAAAAAGTAAAAATAAATCCCGACAGATAAATGTTTCCGTTTGTGCATGCAGGCGCTGTGTGTGTGTGTGTATAATGTGCGTGCACATTAACGGAGAGACTGTTTTATCGGAAAAAATTAGCAAGGAACATCGCTAATTACACTCGCGTGAGCGTTTAATAATGGAATCACTGCTGTAAAGTCAAACAAACAAACAAAAAAAACAATTGAATCTGCAATTTACCTTTGAAAAGAATTGCGACAGAGCTAAGTTTCTGTGTAAGGCAGAGAGAGTGTGTGTCTATGTGTGTGCGAAGCCAAGAGGGGGGGTGGGAGGGGGGCTGTGGGGGTTGTGCTGGGTCTTAGTGCTTGCAGAGTTTTTGTGTAAGGCAGAGAGTGTCACGTGACGCTCGCCGTCAAAACAAGAAGCGCATGCGTGATACATGATACTCGGTACTCGTAAACCAAGACCATGCTCGTTTTTCAAGTCAAAATTTATTAAAGATCTTTGTTCGTCTTGTGGAACACTCGTAAACTGCGTTACTGGTAATCCGAGGTTCCACTGTACTTCCTTTCGGATGCACCACTTTATTAAAATCCTCAGCTGTATATATGTGCAGGCATTTAGCAAATTACTAGTCATTCCTAACATAGCTGGAATTCAACGTTTTTATCAGTGTACTTTTCATCTTTGAGGAATGTGGAGGTTGAACATTTCATGATTAAAAAAAAAAAAGCGAATAGTCTGAGAAGTGTTTTTGGTCTTCTGGCAATTATTTCTCATTTTTTTAAAAGACATACCAATGCCAAGGAGAGGAAACAGTGAGCATGGTACATTGAGAAACATTTCCGCTGTCCGAGCACGGTGAGGATATGAACATCCTGTCCACCAACCTCAAACAGTACATGTTAGATTTCCTGTATTATTGGACATGCGGTTATTTACATTCAGATGCCGGCTGGCTTTTGGTCTCCTCTCACAGCAGCCAGCAGCATTGAGCAGCAGCGCTAGCTTACGCAACCACAGGCCTATTTTCAGCACCAGCTCACTCGATACAGAATGCCCCAGATATTAAAAAGCAGCAGCTCGCTGAGATGCGGAGAATCACATTAAGCACACCTCACCTTTAGGACAAACGGGATGTGTTTAGCGTGCTTGCGGTCAGAGAGCGCTTTTGTGCCAGAGTGAGGCATATTCTTGACTAGATACCTTGAGAAACGGGGGGGGATCAGGGATATTTAGGACTGTATTCATTTAGAGTAGCATGCGCTTCAGTATACTCCTGTATAAGATGTGTTGTACGGTGTGAGGTGGCAGAGAAGCAGCAGCAGGAGGGAAACAGTATCGTGATAACCCTGGCTCAAACCCGTCTCCCACATGGCACACTTTTACTAAACAGATTGCCTGGTTTCACTCTTTCACACACGCACGCACAAGAAGCTTTCATGTTATCACCACTTAAAGTGAAAGCCACTTTTCGTGCGCAAGAAAGTGCATACACACGAGCACGCGATCGGTACGCATCCTAAACTAGCTGCATCCAAATTGTAACGGTTTTATGATCAAAAAGAAAATTCACGTTTTTGTGGCAAATCAGACTTCATGGGGGAAAAAAAGAAATAAAGACTTTCAGATATTTTCTCTTAACAAGTTTCATTTGATTTTGTTTCAAACACTTGAGCACAGTGGGGCAGAACTGCTTTCGCTATTGTGCTAATTAGCGAGTTAGCAGCTCCCGCTCCCCTCTGTGTATGTGTGTGTGAGGAGAGAAATCAGTGTGATACACAGCTACCAGTGCTTCCTGTCTCCTTAATTATTCCACATTCGTGCACTGCCTATTTATCTTATAATATGCCACAAGAAAATTAATCCACTCTGTAACATGGGATGTACATTTGTACTTAAAGGTACATGTTTTTTTTACATTCTCTCTCTCTCTGTCTCACTTTCTCTCTCTCTTCTCCAGCTACGTCTAACCCGTTTACCCAGAAGCCACCGCTATTCAGCACCCTCCTGTACTCGCTGGTGCCAATCATGGGCATCGCCGCCATCGCCCTCCTCTCTTTTTGGATGTATCGCCATCACAAGCTGGCGTATCCGCCTGTCCTGGTGCCCACCCAGGTAGGACTGAACGTTTCTTCTGAACATTTTGCAGGCTCTAATAATTTTTTTTTTTTAAATACATTTTTAATGCACGCATTCGCTCTTTTCTTAGCGGGTTTCCAAGAATTTTTCATTATTTCATTGATCACAAGAGAAACATGGACAAGTTTACGTATATATATTTATCGGAAAAACATTATGCATTTCCGATAAATATATAGCCATTCTGATATTGCATACAACGGCACACTTGCGAGTGCATTATCGTTTTCGTACAAGAAATTCATATCAATTAGCGTTTGGTTTCGTTCAGTTTAATATAATTCCCGAAGAAGGTACATCTGGATAGATTTTTTTTTTTTATATATATGCAAAATTCACTTTATATTCATGTTTAGACATTGAGAAGGGTCTCCAGTCTGCTTAAACACACAAATACTGTGAGATCAGATTTTTTCCCCTTATTCTGACCTCATGCACCAAGAGACCCTCCTCGGCTCAGAGCTCAACTACACTCAGCTCCGTCGGGTGCCATTTTTAAGAGCTCCACTTCAGCTGGAAAAATTACCGGACACACTTTGGAGAGCTCGGAGTCCTAGAATAACTCGTTTAAAAAGGGGCATAATAGGTGACCTTTAAGTCAAGGGTAATATATTTATTAAAAGTAAGTTTTTGCCCTGTCTGCTGAGGATATTGCTAACGCTATTGTTGTAACAGTTTTACAAGTGGAACATGTAATGGATGGGAATAACACACACACACACACACACACACACACAGCGATGGTTATAATAAATATAAGCACACTTGTGATCCCAATCATCCAATCAAAATAGCGGACCGGACCTAATTGCTGTTTAATGTATTTTACCTCATAAGGCACCATCATCATCTAAAACTAAAAATTTTTTAACATACTATTGTTATTATTAATGATAAAGCTCTTTTAACAGTGAGTCGCAAAACAGCAGAGTCTAACACGGTGAAAGGTACACCTCTGTCTTTGCATTTGTACTTGAGTAAATACAGTAAAGCTTTCTTGAAGTTTGGAAAGAAAACAGTCGACCCATGTGTACCTGAAAAGTCTCTGCTTTTCACTACTGATTCATTTTCATGTACATTTTGGCTCCTTGTTGTTTGTTTTTGTTTTGTTTTTTGTTTCTATTCCCCCGTTTCTCAGCCTAACAGCGCTCATCTTTTTTCCCTTTAACAACAAACAAACTTGTTTTTCAGTTAATCACCCAGTACGTTGCGTCCTCCTCTAACGGTGTCTCCGAAAAAAGAAAAAAAAAAACACCGCTCGCTCTCCTGTTTGGGGTGAAACGTTCTACAGTGAATGTTTTGTGGGTTCTATATGATCTATCAGATTTTAACCTCAAGAAGATTAACAACATACCATCCGTTATGCAGCCCTCATCGAAAAGATCACAAAAGTCTGTGACCCCCAGACGGACTAGAAAAGTCCGTCTTAGTGAAAAGATTCCTGAGAACGTTATCTTGTACCTAAGAAATGTTAGGCTGTGTGTCGTTCCTCCTTTTTCTTGTTTTTGCTACTAAGAACTGAACATGTTTTCACTCAGTTAGCGAGTCTGTTGATGTAACGCTCACACTACAAATAAGAAGAAGATAAGAATCTTTCTGTGCTTCAAAGAGCTTATGGCAAGCAGCCTGCCCTTTGCAATGGAATTTCCCATTTCTGTATTAATATTAATAATACTGAGAAAAAAAGTTTTTTTTGGTTCTCTCTTTGCTATCAGTTGTTATAAGTCTTAACTTGTTCTTCGAATGCCGGAAGGGACAATGCCTCTTCTTTTTTTTCTTTTGAGAAGCTGAAACACTTCAAACATTTCAATCTAGCTTCAAGCAAGTTACAGAAGGTGCTAGGGTTTTGTGTTATTACTTGCAAACAGAAGCCAGATCTCATTTTCCAGGCCGTGTAACAGGGGCATTCTCTGGCTTTCTAATACATATGGCAGCTGAACAGAAACGCTCGATTTTGAATAAGTGGGTCAGGACTTTAAAAAAAAAAAAAAAAAAGGTGTTTGCGAGGTACAGAACAGCGGAGTCAGTCTGATCGACGGCCTGAGAGCTTCTGTTCGCTCGGATTTTCAAAGCTTTTTCAAAAGACATCTCTCTCTCTCTCTACTTCTCTTCTCTTTTGGCCTCTTCTCAAAAGATCCGTCTCGATTTCTTTCCTTGCAGTGCATCCCAAAGGAGCGCTTTCGCTTTCTGTTTGTAAACCGGCCCTGCCTTGGATCTGACCATTTACAGCTGCTGTTGGGGCTCGGAGCAGGGACGCTTTTACCACAAGCAAAAATGGACCAAGTGTCTAAAAATCTTTAACTCCGGGTTTGTTCACTGTGCTGCCTTTGGGTACCACGTGAAACTAATAAACTTCAGTCAGATCCGAGAGGACTAGATCCATGCTTACTCCAACCCCCCCCACACCCCCCCACACCCCCCACACCCCCCCACACACACACACATACACACGCACATCAGAATTTCCTTATTTTTCCATCCTAAGAATCCCAGGTATTCAGCAGCCTGAGTGAATTTATATGCATTAATGACACGTTTAAGGAATTCTTAACAACTTAGCCTCAGGGTTCATTCGTATGTCAATATTAAACCATTAAATACAATACCTCCCCATAAACAAGGCACACACACACACACACTACTGTTTCATTCAGTAAATATTTAATTTCATTTAGCTTTAATTATGGCATGCAATTCAGGTGTGAAAATGATTCCTCATGCTCCCATAATCAGTAGATGTGATACTCTGGTCATCTGGTCATTCAGTACAGTTTAGAGTCTGACCTGACCAACTTAAGGCTTTTTTTTTTTTTTTTTACCTTTACGGCCCTGGGATCATTTCCGAATCAACCTCTTATCATAACACTGCCTCCAGAGGCTTGTACAGTGGTCACTATGCATGAAGGGTGCATCGCTTCACACGTGTCCGTTCTTTATCACCAGATCACATGACCCTTTTTTTCCCCATTTCTTCAAAATACAGTCTTTATGCTCTCTATCAAATCAAAGCCTTTTTTTTCCCTTTTAAGTCTCACTAACAAGTGGTTTTCTTACAGATGTTTAGTCATGTAGTGTTCATATGGAAATATTTGTGGGGGGGAGTGCTATCCCGAACTCCCAAACTCACGATATCAGCAAATCTTGAGTGACTGGTTTATTATTTACTGTAAACATGGTGTTGTGGGCCCTGTCTCTGTTCCAATTCCTTTTATTTTTCAGCCATCATGATTTATCAGAATGTCCAGCATTGTCCACACACCAAAGAGAGACAAATGTTGAAAAGTAAACTCTAACCGAATCAGTTTTATATTTATATAACTGAATTTATCAGAGAATGGAGCTAACTGTTTTTAAGTCCATTCAGGCAAACAAAAGCCGCCTCTCGAACATGTTCATTGTTGTTATTGATTGTTGATTGCTGTTAAATCTTTAGCCTGTTCTTGAGGAACGTCCAATTTATTTATCAAGATACTTTAAATCCTAATGTGATTTTTTTCCCCGTCTAGTTCACTCCATTACAAGCTATAAAACACACACCCACACCCACACACACACACACACACACAAATTTATGTATTTCATGCTCATAACCAAACCATGCTTTCCACGGGCTGTATAATTTGCTGAGAAATTGTGTCAACGCTCCCACAAGACTGGGGAAATGAAATATGGAAGATATCGATTATACATTTGCGGTATGACTCAACTAAAGCAGCTGCGTCTTTTTTTTTTTTTTTTTTACCAGATTTAATACCTCCCAGTTTCTCTCTTTAAACCTTTCACACTCTTTCTCTCACTCATTCCCACAGTCTTAATTAAAAGTCACGGCAATTCCTTATTTTTTGACACCTCTCTCTCACACACTCTTTTTTTTTATTTATTTTTTTATTTATTTTGTTTTGTTTTTAAGCAAACTGTATACTAAAGAGGATTATTAACTGTATTCAGCGGCTACAAGGTCGGGTGTCTAACAAGTCCTGAAAGCGTCTTCCGTAATTCTAAATTACAGTAATGAGAAGAAAAAAAAAGTGTATATTTCTTAATATTTAACAAACACGCTTTTACAAAATTTGTGTTTTAGTTTACAAAAAATAGTGTTTCTTTTTAAGACAAATCAAATAACGGTAACCTTTTCTTAAATTGCAGCTAATACTTACCATGAGCCGTACACGCTAATGAGCGCTAATCACAAGCTCCGCCTCCCTATTTTCATGGGGGGAGGGTTGCATTGAAACACTTTATAAATTTATATTTACCAGCACATTGTATCTGTTTTATCTTATTTTTACTGCTAAGCAGACTCAGACAGCAGACAGCTATTTTAGTTCTTTTTTTTTATCTTACTTTGCTTTGTGTCCAGCTTTTTATTACAGTGGAGTCCAAAAAAAAAAAAAAAAAGTAAAAAAAATCTGGATAAAACATATCAAGCCTGAAGACTAGAGCTGCACGATTCTTGCTAAAATTATTTTTCTCCATGGGATTTGTGATCACGATTCTCTGACACTTTAGTTTTCAAACAAACTATCTATTGCACTCAGGTTTAAAAAATAAAGAAATATATATATATATATATATAAAATGTCTACACAGAACTTTCAACACCTTTTTTTAACTTATTTAAGATCCCTTAAAGTGAATAACTTAAAATCTGTTGAACCACTAATAGGACAGTTTTTTGGACAGTTTATGTCATTATTATTGTTTTTATTAGCATATGGTCAATGTCACTGGGTTTTGTTAGGTAGTTTGTAATTAAATTATCAGTTTACACTATAGCATTTATTATTTTATCAGAGTTTTTTTTGCTCTTAGTACACTTTTAATATAATTCTCTGTAGCTTTGGCTCTATTCTCAGAGTTTCTGTGTAACAGCTAGGATCAACATGTCAAGTTTAATTAACTCAGTACTCAGTAAGTTATATCCCAATTAAAACCGTGCCTGCCTGTCTCTGTTCAGACAGTAAAGTGTATGTGGTGTGTGTGTGTGTGTGTGTGTGTGTGTAAGAGACATTTTTCATTATTCTGATAAAAAAATAAATAAGAATATAAACAGCCGCATGCGATGATTAAATATATACTCTGCTGAACGCAAGAACAGAAGACAAGCGTAATGGTGTGACACGTGCGAGGACCTCGAGGTGTCAATATTCCAAAGCAAACAGAATTTTATTTCCGCAAGATTTTTGTTTACTTTTGTTTGTAAATCAAATGAAAAACGATCAGTCAAAATCATCACGAACCCTGCAGAAGTCAGACAAGACCTTACAAATTTCAAAAAAAGAAGAAATGAAGAAGAAGACACCCCCAGAGACATTGACGTTCACGAGACGCCCGTAGTGACGTCTGTCGCAGCGCGCCGGAGCCGGAGACTCGCCGTATCCCCGTGTTCACCTGAAACGGTGTTTAACTCTGACCAGCCCACAGTGCAGTTAAACAGGCCAAGTTGAATTTACATTTGACCCAGATTCTCTCCATCTCATCTGTCTCGATCTCGCACTCACTCACAAACTAACACCTTACTTTCTGCTTCCTTCCTTCCTTCCTTCCTTCCTTACACGCCCCCCACCCCGACTAGCACGCCTTTCATATCATGATAGAGGTAAGAGAAGTCTAATTTTACTCATCTTTCTGAAGAGAGTGTCTTGGTTCCTGCTTCCTGTCCTTCCTTTTTATTTTAAACAACAGCATTTATATTGTTGTTGTTTTTTTTTCCCCTTTTCGTGAGTCGCATTCCAGAATAAAGTGGAAAATCACTGATTTTTTTTTTTTAAGTTGATCCCTGCACACTTAAGAGTCTGTTACGCTTCAGCGTTCCAAGATCCTTTTTTTTTTGTTGTTTTTTTGTTTCGACAATGCACGGATAAGTAGAAAATCCCTTGTATTCCGTTGGATTCGAGCAGAAGATTAATTAGGGTGCATGCAAAGCCAGCGACGCCTTGCTTTTTGTATGCACGCCTCCAAGCATGCAAAAGAACAAGCATACAATGATGAAAGTGGGAAATATTTGACAATTTATCTTTATTCAGACCTAAATAAAAATGTTGTTTGGGTGTATCGGGCCAGTATATTTACAGTTTAAAAAAAATATATATATTTCCAGTTCTCTATAATACAGAAAAACATTTACTAAAAAAGCTTAATGTTAATCGTAAACAACTCTTTTGAGAAAATATAGAAAAAACAAATTCGTATTCTAAAAAAAAAAAAGAAATTTGGGTAAGTATCTGATTGGTCATAGGGTGCTGATGAATTTTAAATACCACAAATACACAGATTCGGGGTTTTCTTTACGGATGTTGCTGGACTACAGAAAAATATGCTTAGGGGAAGAAAAAAATAATTATTTGTCTGCTGATCACCATATTTAGTTTTATAGCTTTATAGCACAGATAGTAGTGACCCTGACCTGGATATTAAACACTACCCAAATTGCTTCATAAAAAAATGCACGCATTGGGAGAGGCATTGTTTTAGAGGTCTACTTCATCACACATTTTCACAAGGAGAAGGGAACTAAAAGCATGGAATCACTACATGGAAGCCATGTTATGAATGAAACATGATGATGATACAACCATAGAAAATGCAACACATGGTGGAAACTCCAACACACCAGAAACTCTGTCCTTCTGTGTTTACTTATTTATTTGCTGTACCAATTTTTATTTAATTTTTTTTGCTGGTGTTTAATGTTTACCAATTAAATTCAGGGACATTTTAACGTATATTAATAATGGTTAATAATGATAAACCTCGGGTTCAAAACTGGTTTCATCATTAAGTAAAAAAAAAAATCTTCATCTTGCATTTTAGAGTTTGCAGCCTTAGTCGTTCGTGGATTTTTCCTTACATGCAAACTAATAATTGTTCGTGGAAGCAATATTTTTTCTGCCTTTTTCTGTGACAATATATAATTTTTCAAGCGTTTTAACGCTACACTATTAAGAACAATGCAATTTACTCATTTTTTATAACATAAATGTTAACATAAATTCAGCTAAATTTCCATATAAAATATAACGCCGTATAATTTTTTTTAGTACTGTAGAGAGAACACACAAAACTGTAGATTGGGACGGTGAATTATTACCGCATTTACCCTACAGTACTGATACCAAAGAAAACGTGCTTGCATGAGTTGCAGTAAATATAGGGTTAACATCTGTATTTTACATTCTCAGTGCTGTGTTACAGACTGTACAGTATACGGGTTTACCTTTACACTCTTTCATTTTTTAAGGGTGATGTATTAAGCTGAGTTTAAAATTAAATTAAAGTGATTTATAGGCATATTTAGGGTTTAAACTATTAAAAATTGGCATTTATAGGCTTTTTTTTAAATGGGATTTTTTTTTTCTACCACATCCGAAATTTGCGGTTTTTCACATTCCGCGGATGCGCTAGGAACGTATAACCCCTGCGAATTTCTGGGGTCGACTGTATATCGCTCATCCTGTGTGCAGGGCCATTGTGGCCTGGAGCCTATGCCAGGAGACTTAAGGCGTGAGGCAGGGTACACCCTGGACAAGGATGCCAGACACACAATTTGGGAAGAACCCGGATGAAACCACCTAATCACAGGGAGAACATTCAAACACACAGACCCGAGGCTGGAGTCAGAATCCTGACCCGAGAGGTGCGAGGCCACGGTCATGATCATGATGCCATTGTGCAGTGAAAAAAAAAAAAGGAGTACAAAATGATCTGGTCAGTAGAAAATATTTTTTAACAGTAGACAGATTTTTAAAAAATCGTATGGTGATATGGCAGGGTATTTTGCCATCATTAATTTGTGTTGAAATGTCTCAGAATTAAATTTATTATAGTCGTAAAAAACCTGTGCCAAGTTGTTGTGTGGCTCGGATGGTCCTCTGTGGCGAGCCCTCGATGGGAGCAGCTGAAAAACCAACATAGTCTCCAAAATTTTATCCATTACAGAGTTTAAAGAAAAGCATCAGGCACCTCTTTAATACAAGAGCCAAACGTGTTTTAAAGGACGCTCGGTTACATTGGTCAAGCACATGTTACAAGACTATAACAACAAACATAAAAGGTACAGTCAGGTCAGTGTACCCCTTTCACAGATCTAAATTTGTTTGTCCCTTACATAGACCCTCATAACCTCTAAGTGAACATCCATTTAATATCCAATAGCATCCAGAGAGAAAGACCACTCTCCTAAATTACAGAAGAGCGGCACATGTAAAAGCGTCACTTTTGTAACAGTGCAATAAAGAGCCCGTGTCATTTCTGTCCGACCTCTGCCTTCGACGTGACTGACATTTGGAAAAAGTCAACACAAACCCAGACTGCTGTGACGGGGAGTAGCGGAGGCTTAAGGCGTGTGTTTTTCTTTGTGTCTTTCCCGCCACAGGAGCTTGATCCTTCATGTCGACACACTAGTTTCTGTGTCACTTCTTTCAGGGCCAGTTTTGGGTAACAGCTAAAGCAACTCAATCTCAGACGTATTCCCTTTCTCTCCTTCCCTGACTGAATTTTTTTATTTCTTTTTTTCCCCCTTCTCCGCTTCCTTTCCTCCCTCGCATGATGGATGTTCTGCTCTTTCAGCCCGTCTCGTTCCCGCCTGCAGTCACTTCATCTCCGTTCTCTCTGTTGGAAAATTCCTGAAGGACCAAATAGAACTTGGTGCACAACCCAGATCCATATTCTTTGGATCTTAGTCTCAACTCAGGGATGCCACATCCAATTTTTGGATGAAATTTAGGCCAAGTACTCCAACCTAGCTGCTCTACATTTGCCCTACTTTTTGTCAAGTATCAGCACAAGCATAGAAACCCCCTTTTTTTTCTTCTTTTTTTTCTTTTTAAATCATACCACTGCTTTTGCCTGCCTTTACCCTGGGAGTCTTGTGCTCAGTGCAACATTCACATCTATGCCATTGTTGGATTCATATGTCATTGTCCACCATGTGATCCTCTCCACCACTCCCAGTCAGCTTTTTAAACTGGGTCAGCTCCCCATCACCCCATTTACAGCTGGTATTTATATGCTTCACCAGCTCAGAACTCCATTATTGACCGTACAAGTAATGGCTTGCTTTTTTTTTTTTGAAAAGCAAAAGCGAACGCATGAGACAAAACCCGCTCCAGTTTTCATCACTATGAGATTTACAGAAATTGTTAAAAATGTCCACTGAATCCTGCGATCAATAAGACAACTAACAACAGATATTCGATATTTAATGGGAATAAATATATCATTATTAATAGGGATATATAAATATTCCCTGTGTGTGCTGCCAGTTTCCCAGGCCTCCTGCATCCTCATGCCTTATCTCAGGCGACCCAGTGTGCGATGAGGACCCTCAGGTCGAAAACCATCCACTCCAGAAGTATCCCTCAAACATTCACCCCAGTGTCCATAAGATCAACCCTCATTCCTTTTCTTTCCGTTTTGTCCCTGTGTTTCAGGACCCCGGGCCCATGCCCCCTTCGCCGGTCCTCGGCCAAAAGCCGCTGCAGCTGATAGAGATTAAAGCCCGCGGTCGGTTCGGCTGCGTGTGGAAAGCTCAACTGCTCAACGACTACGTGGCAGTCAAGATCTTTCCCATTCAGGTAAGTGAAAAGCTTTGAAATCCGCCGAGCTCATCCGCAAGCTCATTCTCTCCAACAAGAGGCAGTTAGCTGACTGAGGGAGGATCAGCACTTTTGCATGCCATCAGCTATAAAACCCAACTCTCATATTAACGAGTAGGCTCATTTTTCATAGACATCTGTTTTAAGTTAAAATTAGATATGAAATCATTTCCCCTGTCCTTACTTCAACATAGTCCTTCGTCGTCTAACACGTCACAACCAAAACGTCTCATCTAGTTTCATGACTTAATGGGCCATTTTTATTTCTTCTTCTTCTTCTCAGGATAAGCAGTCTTGGCAAAATGAGTATGAGATATACAACCTTCCCGGCATGAGGCACGAGAACATCCTGCAGTTTATCGGCGCAGAGAAAAGAGGCGCCAATCTGGACGCCGAGTTGTGGCTCATCACAGCTTATCATGAAAAGGTAACGTAAGGGCTCGACTCTGTGGAATGTTCAGCCAGTAATGTAGTCATGGTTAACCATAACATTCAGATTCTGTAATAACTCTCGCTCGAACTAAGCAACCTGAACAAAACAACATACATGTGCTCCTCGGTTAATGGAGCTTCCAACACGACGGGAGGCCGCTGAGTCATACCGATAAGGTAGAGGAGCCACACAGCCATTGGTCCGTTTAACACCGTACCCCTTCACTCTTCGGGATGGTGGTGTACAGTACACAGTGCGAGCGTATTGGGTCACCAGTTTGTTTAAGTGATGTCAGAGAAAATTAAGAAAGAAATATTGTTTTCCTGAAGTACGCTCAGTGTCATTCAGAGGATGTTACGGAAAGTGGAAACGACAGGATCTTAAGATATCTGGATTTTGCAGGATCTGACCACACCAGACTTCTTCCTTTCGGGTATGCTCGAAGGTAAAGTCTAGTGGAATAAGCCTCGCGCTGTGGAGGATTCGAAGGAAAACATATAATGTGAAATTGCTGCTGTTTCTCCCCCAACTTTGAAATCCTTGTGCGATAGTCGGCGCGCCAAGTTGC
>JAQMYJ010000036.1:5325193-5353364 GCA_030014305.1 Clarias laeviceps | reverse complement strand
AACAGGGAGCCCCGACCTCGAAATGTGTCTGGCAGAAAACGGAGATCCCTTACAGGATGGCATGTAATGCAATCAATCGATTACTCAATACGTCAAGATATGTATTTTTTGGTTCAGATTGCTTCATCATAGCGAGAGTTATTACAGAATATTCAGGAATATTTGAAGTGAATCACCCGGTATGACATAAATCTTTTTGTTACACCTATCAAAGCAAAAAAAAGTGAACAGTCAGTTCTCAACATGTTGGGAGCAGGAAAAATGAACGTAAAGATCTTGGATGGAGGAGCAGTGATTTTGACAAAATCAAGTTGAGATGGCTGGATAACTGGGTCAAAGCAGCTCCCAAACATAAGGTCATTGTGTGGGCTGTCCCAGTATGCAGTGGTTTACTCTTTACCTACCAAAATGGTCCAAGGAAGGATAACTGGTGAATCGATGAGACAAATAGTGATTGACTTCCGCAATCCCTAGAGTTCAATCTGATTAGGCTTCTGCGGGATCTGCTGCACAAACCTAGGGTCTGATTCATGAAAAAGAATTGACTGTCAACGTCTTAGTGCCAGATACTATTGAACTCTTTCAGAGGTCCAGGAGGTTTTAATGTTATGGCTGTTTTGTGTATACATACAGTACTGTGCAAAAGTCTTAGGCACCATATTATATGCTGTATACAATTTTGTTATACATGTTTATAGCGAGTGTGACAAAGTTACCAGAAGAACTCATATTCTCCAGCAAGCTCAGTAAAACCTAACAACTGTTTTCTTATAAAACTGCACAAATCTATGTCTAAAACTCCTGATTTTAAGCAAAGAGTTTTCACTCCAAATATTGACTGTTAATTTTATTGCTCTTTATTGGTCTTTATAGAAGTCTCTTTTATGCAGAAATGTTTTCAAAAGCATCTTTTGCTTAGGCCATATTTTTGTATGTGCCGAAGACTTTTGCACAGAACTATAAGTAAAACAGCTGTTCATCTGGTAACTTTCTCACACTCGCTCCTTTCTATTTTTATGCAAATTCCAGGAGCGTAACATTAGGTTTTTGTTTCCATCTGAAAACATGTCTGTCTTGTACTATATATTTTTTTCTTTACAGCCATGCATATATTCTCCTGTAATGTTATTTATTTATTAATTTTTAAGTTATATATAGAAATACAGAATGATTTTGTACATAGTTATGCAAACATGATAAACATATATAACAAAATTGGTACAGCATGTAATTTGGTGCCTAAGACTTTTGCACAGTACTGTACATGAGTCACCTTCATCCTGATTCAGTAATTTGCCCTTCTGACATTTCTGGATCTGAGCCACGCAGGCCAGGCAACATCACACGTGCCCACTAGATGTACAGGCGACGCACAGGCCTATTTAAAGAGGATTATACGCGGATAATATTTTAAATCCTTTTCCATTATGGCGAAATCATATATTGATCCTGGACATTAAAACAAGCTATGATTTCAACACGTGTGTTTTCTTACTATGCACAGCTTATTTCCCCTCATTCAGAAAAAAAAGTCTGCTCTTGGACTAAACGAATGCAGAGTATCATCATTAATACTGCAGTTTAATCTGAATGATCTGCATGTATCATCCTACATCATGAGTCATTACAAAGCAACTGCTACCTCCTACTCTGGCATTGTGTGTAATGGATGCTTCCCTGGTTATAAAAAATAAATAAATAAATAAAATCTTTCCTCCGAGCTGTGTGGATCTGGGTTGGCGTCCTACATGAGGTTGTTTGCTCACAGCTTCCCGTCTCCGCAGGGATCACTGACCGACTATCTGAAGGCTAACGTGGTGACGTGGAACGAGCTCTGCCACATCGCTCAGACCATGGCACGAGGTCTAGCATACCTCCACGCAGATGTCCCTGGCCACAGGGACAGGCACAAGCCAGCCATTTCTCACAGGTTAGCGCATTCTGACACCTCCCTGACTCTGTATGTTTTTGTTTTTTTTCATTATTCATGTATGTCCAAAAGTTTAGGTCTCATTAATGCTGATAAAAATGTTTAAAAAAAGATTAACGTAAGACCTAAAGAAGATCCTTGTGACCTTAATTTAGTGCTATCAGGCTTTCTGGTTAGGGGATTTATTGATTCAAGAAGAATTTGTTTACAATTCCACTTACAGAGTGCATGTGTGTGTGTGTGTGTGTGTGTGTGTGTGTAGGGATATCAAGAGTAAGAACGTTCTGTTAAAGGCTAATCTGACAGCCTGCATCGCCGATTTTGGCCTGGCCTTGAGGTTCGAGGCCGGGAAGTCTGCCGGGGACACACACGGACAAGTGAGTACCGATAGCAGAGAGAGAGAGAGAGAGAGAGATTCCAAGTGAGAGAGGTGTAGCTATTTGGCTCTAATACACTTGTTTTTTTTACTTGTGTACTGCTTGTGTACTGTTTGTGTGCAAATTATCTGATCGGCCAACTATTTTTTCCTCAGGGTCAATAAAGTATTTATCTATCTATCTATCTATCTATCTATCTATTATTTTTTCCACATCATATTTTATTCGGCTCAATTTCTCTGATATCTGTGACAAACAGATGAAATAGAAACGACAGGCGTCATAAATCTAAAAAGCAGAAAGCTGACTGTTACATCCCTGCCATATTCCCACGAGCACATGAAGGTGTTTAATCTGATTTATTGCCGCTAATATTGCTTGTAAGCAAGATAAGCTAAGACACCAGAGTGTGTGCAGTTCACATTTGCGCTCACGGAGCGCTTGATGATCTTACGAAACGCTGGCTCAGATGCACCGAGGCAGGGATCTGCAGCTGCACGCACAGCAGTCCAAGCCGCATGTGTCCTGTGATGTGTTGTAGGTGGGAACCCGACGCTACATGGCTCCCGAGGTGCTGGAGGGGGCCATCAATTTCCAGCGAGACGCCTTTCTCAGGATAGACATGTACGCCGTGGGCCTGGTGCTGTGGGAACTGGCATCCCGCTGCACAGCTGCAGACGGTAAGAACAGGAACATATGTCGCCAAACAATGAAAACAGCGCTGATCGCTCTTTCAGCTGCTAGTCGCGTAAGGCTAATTGGCTCCTGCAAGCTTTCTGTCGTTAATGGCATTCAATTGTAATTATTGTAAAAAAAAAAGGCCTACGAATCAGTCATAGCCGTTATAACAATACACACGTCTAAAACCCGCGCGATCAAGGACGGACCGTTTCTCCTCGGGTGACAGATATGATTGATAAAGGCTCAGTGTGAGAACGACAAAAAGAGTACAAACACACGTATTCATAAATCCTTCTCAGGTACAGTTACAGAATAAGGAAATGGTGATATTACATGATTTGTATTAATTTACGTAAAAAAGGCGAGTCACGAATCTCGATCGATCTGTTTCAAGTGACGATGAGGTTTTGCGGTTTTAAAAACACAACATTTAAAACCGCTCAAGTCTCTTAGACACGCAAAGTATAATTAAATTATCTTTAGCACATTTAGTATCACTGACTAGAAATCTAGCCATCGGAAAAACAAATCCGATAAAATAGGACGAACGAGGTCATTCACTTCCTTTGGAGCAAAAGTAATGGCGCCCTGTCGCAGTAATGAGCTACGTTATATTAGGTTACTGGTATATATTACACACTTCCTTCTTTTGGAGGCGCTCATTCAAAGTTTAGTCGTTACTTTCAGAGTTTTGCTTGCATGTGTGAACCTAAATAAGCTCCATTTTTGGTCTTCTTTTCCTAGCGGTAACCACAAAGGACAAATGTGTATAGGGTGTCTTTTGTATTTATTCCGTGTACAAAGTGGGCTCCGTGCAGACATGCTGTGTTTAGGTTGAAGTGGAAGAACTTGAACTTGAGCCTCACTAATGCTCTCACGACTAAATGGTCCAGCATCCACAATATAAGTATGAAAACATTTAGCTTTACTACATGCCCGATAACCAGAATTTACAAAAACAGACTTTTATGTTCATGTAAAATTCAGCTTCCCGAAACACACATAATGTATTTCCATCAACTGCTGCTAAGTTTCATTTTATAAAAGAGGCTCAAACCATGACTTAATTCAAATTTTCTTCGCCCTATATAGTTTGTTTTAATCTCCGCTCTTCCATTCATATTTTCCCATGCACAGATTAAGTTCACATTAAATCCCTGATGGATGGAAAAGCCCACTTGAGTCAGTTGAAATTTCATATTGACTTACTCTGTTTTGTTTCTCTCAAAATGAGTTTACAGCCCTGGGAACAGGTCCAAGTGCAGGAATAGAGCTCCTTACTGAGCTGCCCGTGAAGGGAAAAGACTCATTCATTACTGGCTTGCTTGATCAAATGGGCAGAAATGCTTAATAAACATCCTTAAGAACTTAATTATGCCTTTTAATGTAGACTGCTTATGGATTTTATTTTTCTTTCTTTTTTTTTTTTTTTTATATATAGCGCACTAGAACGTTTCTTATTTTTCTTGGAGCGTCGCTCTAACGACATTCACACCGCAAGCCAAAAGGTATGCATCGCATGACCCAGCACGCACAAGGTATTTTCAAACGCAAATGGAGCTTGCAGAATATTTTATACAGTTAATAAGCACAGGTGCCAAAATAAAATGACATACAGTACAATGATGGACAACGGTGAGTAGGCAGAGAGTCTGTCTGTACAGGCAGGAGTGTGTGTGTGTGTGTGTGTGTGTGTGTGTGTGTGTGTGTGTGTGTGTGTGTGTGAAAAACAAGGATTATCTCACTAGGCTTTGCACTAGTTTTTGACGTACAGCTGTGAGTTGGGGTAGGAGTGCAGTCAGTGTACCAGTTCGTTCTTCACATGTTCAGTGGGGACTCCGTCCAGGACACGTCATGTTCTTCCACTCCAAGCTTAACACACTATGTCTTCATTGAGCTCCATTTGTGCACAGGAAATCATAGGCATGGGTATTTACAGTATCATTGTGACAATTTGGGGGAAAAGCAAATCGATCTGATTTGTCACAAACTTCTGGTCATATACAGTAAGTCTCCGACTTATGAATGAGTTCTGGGAATTCTGGTAAATCGCATTTGTTCGTAAGTGAGTCTTCTACATCTTTGACACAAATATACAATGTAAAGCATAAAAAAAACAAAAACAAACACACAGGTTTGATGTTTCGGCTCCGCATTATACTCTCACGAGACTCCGCCTCCAAATCGCAAGGGGAATCCCGGTGACGCAGTGGGGTCAGCTGACCTCGTTTAAAGGGAGGCAAAGAAAATGATGGGGGGAGGGACAACGTTACATGCTGTTTACTGATGCCATTATGTCTCAAAGCTGTATTGGACTGTGAACTCTGTCTCGTTGAGGATTTTAATTAGGAATATTCACCATCAGGACAGTTCTGTCATCGTGCTTCCGGACTGATCCATTCGGTAACGCCGAGTCATTTCTCCCGCTCCCTCACACACACATACACACACACACACATATATACAATATACCAGACTTACCAGCACTCTAGATAACTGTTTCATTCGAAAGCGTTACAACTGTACACTATTGCACCGTACAGTAAACACACAGCAGCACAACTGTGACAATGTCCGGCAGACACGTGAGCTACTTCCGCGATTTGTTCATATCTGCGAAAATTTGCATGCGAATGTTCCTAAGTCAAGGACTTACTGTATTGTAAAATAGGTCTTTTTCTGTCATAAAAAAAGCCTATAAACCAGGGATATTGAATTAAAATTTTATAAGGTCCGGTCAATAAAATTGCAGTCATCGTAAGTCTATTAAATAAATGAGCAGTTTAAAATTTCTACAGCATTTCAGTAATATTTATTGTCAGTTTTCAGTAACTCAGTGAAAGATGTGGACAGTTTGATCTTTGATGGCCGTGTATATTTCCTATGGAATACAAAGAACAGTTGCTGTGTCACACTACTAAAGACTGCTGCGGATACGTTTGCTCAAACGACCCGCGTTTCATCTCATAGCGGCGCTTCACATTCACACTGCTTGTTATTAGTACCATGGTTTCGGGACTATAAAAAATGAAAATAAGAAAAACTGATTTTAAACTGGTTTCTAACAGGAAGAACAAACATATATTGATCTGCTCATTCATCTTTGAAAGTTCGGTTTTCAAACGGTTTTTTTTTTCTGTTGAGTGCGAGATGCGTATAGACACGCCCAACTCGAGACACAGCGTAGATCACTGCTTTATTAACTATTCTCATTCATCAGAAAAGCAACAGTCCACGTTTTAGTGATACCGTGTCCAAACCAACATGTCTAAGTGAAACCTAGTAGTGAGTGATGAGCTTCTGCCCTTCTGAATCCTCAGGTCCAGTGGATGAGTACATGCTGCCTTTCGAGGAGGAGGTGGGTCAGCACCCCACTCTGGAGGACATGCAGGAGGTGGTGGTGCATAAAAAACTGAGGCCGACGCTGCGCGAGTGCTGGCACAAACATCCGGTACGTTCTCTCTAACACACAGCTGTAAGTAGGCGAGTGACCGTATCGGTATAACTCAGGGTTATGTAACGCTGATATCCTGGGACTTTCTGGAGGTAATTAAAGTGTGTGAGCGCGGTGTTGTGTGCTTTCCCCATTTCCATCTTCTCTTATTTCCTCCTCTTTCATTCCTCCTCTGTCATTCACTCTTTTTCTGCCACTCTAATGTTCTCTCTCTTTTTTTCCTCCTTTCTATACTCTCCCCTATGTTTCTCTATCTCTCTCTTTGTCTTTCCCTCTTTCTGAGTATTTCTTTTTCTCCCTCCCTATCTCTGTCTCTTTGTCCTGTCATAATTTGCTTATATTTTTGGCTTCTCTTTTTTTTCTTCCTTTTTTATACTTGGTTTCTGCTCTTTGTCTTTTTTTTCTCAAATCCTGTTATTCTTCTCTCTCTTTCTCTCTCTCTCTCTCTCTCTCTCTCTCTCTCTCTCTCTTTTTCACTTGCACCTTTTCTTCCACTCTGATGTCTCTTTTTGCTCCTTATATTCTCACTCTCTCTGCCACACTAACATTCTCTCTTTCCTCCCTCTTTCCTCTTTTTTGTCCTCATCCTCTCTCTCTCTCTCTCTCTCTCCTTCTGCCACTCTAATATTTCTTCATCCTGCTATCCCATTCTCTTTCTGTCTCTCTCTCTGTCTCTCTCTCTCTCGCACCTTTTCTTCCGCTTTCTTCCACTTCAGTCTCCTTTTGCTCCTTAATATTCTCATTCCCTCAGCCGCGCTAATATTCCCTTTCTTTCCTCCATCTTTCCTGTTTTTTTCAATCCTCTCTCTCTCTCTCTTTCTTTTTCACTTGCACCTTTTCTTCCACTCTGATGTGTCTTTTTGTTCCTTATATTCTTATTCTTTCTGCCGCACTTTCTTTTCTCCATCTTTACTCTTTTTTTGTCCTCATCCTCTCTCTCTCTCTCTCTCTCTCTCTCTCTCCCCATTGTCACTTGTTTTTTTTTCTACCACACTAATATTTCTTCATCCTTCTATACCATTCTCCCTCTCACTCTCTCTCTCTCTCTTTTTCACTTGCACCTTTTCTTCCACTTCCGTCTCTTTTTGCTCCTTATATTCTCATTCTCTCTGCCACACTAACCTTCCCTTTCTTTCCTCAATCTTTACAGTTTTTTTCGATCCTCTCTCTCTCTCTCTCTCTCTCTCTCTCTCTTTTTGACTTGCACCTTTTCTTCCACTCTGACATCTATTTTGCTCCTTATATTCTCACTCTCTCTGTGACGCTAACGTTCCCTTTCTTTCCTCCATCTTTGCTGTTTTTCTTTCTATCCTCATCTCTCTCTCTTTCTCACTCTCTCTATCTCCCTGTCCCCATTGTGACTTGCTCTATTTTCTTGCCACTCTAACGTTGTCTCTCTTTCCTGTTTGTTTTTTCCTCTCTCAGGGTCTGAGCATGCTGTGCGAGACCATCGAGGAGTGCTGGGACCATGAGGCTGAGGCTCGTCTCTCAGCGGGCTGCGTAGAGGAGCGAGTGCTACAGGTGCAGCGCCTCACCAGCATTTCCGCCCCCGACGACATCGTCACCGTCGTCACCATGGTGACAAACGTGGACTTTCCACCTAAAGAATCCAGTCTATGACTAGAGGAGAACAGCGTGTGATGTCACGCGGGTGGGAAAAGAATTACACATAGCTCTGAGCCGCTAGCTCGAAATCCCTGGTGTGGTGATTGTACTGTATATCGAGTTGGTCGCGGTCACCAACGCTGGGTTTTTACGATTTTACGTGCTCGTTTCAGCAGCACTATGCGTGCGTGCGTGTGTGCGTGCGTATGTGTTGTGTATGTATGCGTGTGTACGTGTGCACATGTGAAAACTCATGTCACGGGGCCTTCTGGACAGGCTGAACGGATTTCAATCCAACAAGAGGACCTCAGGCGATACACTCTCACTTAGGAACTGGACAGCATCATGTGTGAAGCTATCGACCGGTATTTCTCTCTCTCTTTCTCTCAATTTTTTTTTTAAACGTTTGAACAAGAAAGAAAGAGAGGGTTTTTTTTTTCTCCGAGAAAAGAAGGAGAAAAAGACATTTTCTTTATTTCAATGTAAAAAAAGAAAAAAGCAAGAAAGAAAAAAGGGCAACAGTACTTTCAAAAAACTACATTCTGACTTGTTGCAATGCCAATACGAAACAGCTTCTGAATGTCTAGTGTGTCACTGCTGTATATTCAACCGAGAGGGTGGAAAAAAAAAAACAACAGAAAAAAAAATTTGTTTTGTATCTCTGGATTTCCCTCCCAGCGTTTTTTCTGTCAAATAACCACAAACCTCTCTCGACAAGGTATACCTCAGTTTCTCATCCTAATAACAAGTTTGTTTTGTAACACTATATAAAAGAAGAAAAAAAAAAGATAATAATAATTACGAAGCTTTCCGTCAACCCGCAATGGGGCGGCGAAGAAGCTTTTTAATACGGGGGCGGGCGGGAAGAAAACCTTTTTTTAATCTATATATATATAGATAGATATATAGATATATAGATGGATGACAGATTATGCCAAGAAAATATGGCCATTCATGAACCAGTGTTTTCTCTGCCTTCTTTCTATTACTTTCATGTGTTTTCTGTGTTGCCCTGCTGTTTAAAATGTGACTGTTTTTCTGAACATTGTGACGAATTGATTGTAAAGAAGAAGAAGAAAAAAAAATCAGTTTTTAGGACTCTATTGCAAACTTGTTGAGAAGAAAATCCCTGAAATATATGAATTCTGTGAAAATATGAAAGCACTTACCAGTATAGATTTGCAGTGTCCTCACAGCAATTAACATACAGTACCTGCATGCCTTGTATTTCTTTTTTCTCTCGTACGTGAAATCGTGAGCAGTCGTCGATCTTCTCTCTTATTTTATGATCATGTTATAATTATTATTATTTTTACAATTCAACTTCAATCATTTTTTTTTCTTTTTGTTTTTTTTTTCTTCTTTTTTTGCAGACGCTTTTTCCCAAACTGACCCTAGACCGGATTCCCGTACCATACCGTACCCATGCCCCCTCCCCCCCGCCGCCCACCCTAACACTTGTGTAAATACGCACACTGATAAATCTAGCCTCAGATTAGCGGCTACGTGTCACAACATTTGAATTTTTTCATGTCTCAGGAAGCTTATTATCTTTTGAGCGTTTCTCTTCTGGTGCCATTCTGGTGATCTGCGTCGTATCGCGTCGATATGCAAGAGGCCTTCGTAACATTCATCGTCTCCACCCTGGATATCACCACTTTGTTTTCCACTTCGTAGCTTGATACGCTTTTAATGCACCAAGCTATGAGATGCCATATGAAAAAAAAAAAAAAAAGTTCGGATCGAGTCTTAGACTAAGACTAAGTATTATCCTAAATACGCTGGTGTCATTGATAAGCCGTGGGATGTAAGGATTCAGGTCATTATTGTTTTTTTTTTCTTCTTCTTTTTTTTCAACCCAACATCCTGAAGCGTTCAGGTTTACGTGACCGTATGCAAGCGTGCCCTCAGCTCCGCCGTTCCCCCCAAACCCATGCCCTCCCCCACCCCCGTCAGGTCGACCTGCATCGTGCTGCTCATCTTTCTGACCAGGTGCCAATGTATGCCAGTGCAAGAGCGCAACAAACTTTCCTCAGAGATCGCCTTCTACCTTCGCCGCGCTGGAAAAACGTTATTTATTTGCACGGTGCTGACTAGCTCGTAAAGGCCACGTTAGCATTCTTTTTTTAACGGTAAAAGTATTCGACGAAACACCAGGCGAGCTCTTTCGCTTGTGGAAGGCCGGTCTTTCTGGATTCGAGCCTTTAGGTTAAATGCTAACAACTACTATTGTTTAGTAGCTTCTGTTGATGTATAATACCTGTAGCTGTTTTTTTTTAATGCCTTCTTCAACATAGCCTTGTGGGTGTGTCTGAAACGGAAACCGGGAAGCCGTTGTTTTTTGTTTTTTGTTTTTTTTGGTCAAAGTTGCATTCAAATCCAATGGGGAGAGCAATACAGTGGGTATTTATTTTTGATTAAAGATACAGATCGTGTGTTCCTGGTAATCGGTGTCCTGCACAACACAAACAAGTACTTATTTAGTAAAAAAAATTGTTCTATCTACTGTAGATGAATGGTGTTTCTAGTGTTGTGTGATATCTACATATGAATATAAATATTTCAGTTACATGTGAGGAATATTTAATTATACCCTGATCCGACAGCCCTTTCCCTACACTACATGTGGTGGTGATCGTATCAGTTAAAAACAGTTTGCTTGTGAAGGCCGTGACGGACCGAAAGGCCTATTGTTTGGGTTTGTTTTGTTTTGTTTTAAAACGGCCAGTGGCAATAATTACAGCTGCCAATACTCGCTGCCCTAGAGAACTCTCTCTCTCTCTCTCTCTCTCTCTCTCTCTCTCACACACTAACCAAAGTATGCAATATGGCTAAAAGTTTGTGGACGCCTGATCATTGTTCTCATAAGCATTCCTTTTCCAAATCCTAGCTCAAAGTTTTTTGGGGGGTTTTTGGTTGTTGTTCTTTTGGATTTGTCCCACGGTGGGCCGAAGACTATCACGTGTTTTACCTCCGAACCATGTGACGCCAGCTGACCGCATATTTCCAGCTGCTTGCTCAGCGTAACACACTCGGAGGACAGCGCTATCCGCTTCTTCCATTTGTAGAGCCGTGATTGATGCGAGAGCGATGAGTGCCTCCCATTCGACCCCGCTGAGAGAGAGTCCGGCCAATCAGCTCTCTTTCCTGGTCTCCGGCTGTGTGAGGCTACACGGGAATCGAACTAGTGATCTCTGGATGATAGGGCAAGCGCTTTACCACTGCGCCACTCGGGACTGGGGAGGGGGGTTGTCTTAAAGTTGGAACTAAGAGACAGTAGGCGCAAACAGTTAGCACAAGTGGCGTAGTAGTTGTGGCCTCTGTGGAGTTTGCATGTTTCCAAGTGCTTGGTGGGTTTTCTCTCACAGTCCAAAGACATGCAGATGAGACTAACTGGCGTTCCCAAATTGCCCGTAGTGTGCGAGTGTGTCCCCTGCGATGGATTGGCACCCTGTCCATGGTGTACCCGCCTTATTCCCAAAGTTTACTGGGATAGGCTCCAGCCCTCCACGACCCTGTAAAGGATAAGTGGTATAGAAGATGAATGAAGGAATTAATTCATTCATTTATTCTCAAACCTATTCCAGTATGACGGTGCCCCTGTGCCCCTAAGCGAGCTCACCATGAAGAAATGATGTTGTTACGGTTGGACTTGAAGAAGCTCTGACCTGAAGACCTTTAGGATGAGCTGGAGCACCACAGGCCTCCTTGTTCCTGACCTCTACTAACACTCTCATGAAAGTAGCTGAATAAAAATCAAAATCACACAGCAAAACCCAAAACACAAAAACCCCACAGCCGAAACAGAAAAGCCTTCCCAGAAGAGTGGAGGTTATTATTATAACAGTAGACAGGAATATATCTGGAATGGGATGTCATATGGGTGTGATGGTCAGGTGTGCACAAAACTTTGATCAGATAAGCGTATCCTCATAGAAACATGCTCCATACGTAAAAAAAAAAAAATCCCTTTCACACACACCCAGGATCTTCAGTGTTATTGTGATGACTGGGGCCATAAATAATGTTTCGAATAATGTCCTGAATTCTCTTTAAAAAAAAAAAAATTTCCCCTAAATAATAGCTGATGCATTGAGTTACGAGAGAGCATTAAAAAAATAATACCCCTTACTCCCCCCTTACTTACCCACCCAGCACCATGTCCTCGCCCTGCACTTCCCTTTCCTCACTTCCCTCATGTTGGCATAGGACTGGATCAAACAGTGCACCGTATGTAAATACGAATAATGTTTTCAATTGTGAAAAATAGCATGAGGTTGTTTTGTTTTGTTTTTTTAAATGGTCTCGAAAGCAAAAACAGTTTATTAATATTATGGACGAAATAATATTTTATTGTTGTTTATTTTGTATATCTATATTTTAGGTTGTTTTATTAATTTATGTCGCAGCCCAAACAGGTTATTTTTATTCTGAATAAAACAAGGAGTGTTTTTTTTTTTGTTTTGTTTTTTTGCTCTATTTATACAACTGGTCTAGTGAAACACTAAATACAGGAAAAAGAAAAGGAAAAAAAATTGTTCTCGTCTCTTTACCTCAGACTTCCCGGTTCTGACTTGATGTTATCACAACATGAATAAGCAGTGTAGCACGACAGACAACATGGTGCAAGCGTTGTGAAACGTGTAATATTTAAATGGGAATCGACCAGCAGGTTCTCTCCTCTGCTACTTTCTTTTCCTCCTGGCAACAAGACGCACTTTGTGGTTTTTACTGACTTTTTTTCTCACTCACTACAATGCCACTGATCATCTCCGTTTCCAAAACGGGTGCACGAAGACCATCTCCGGTGCACGCTAGCGTATTACCTTCGACCCCCGGACATGCCATTTGAGTAAAAGTATTTAAGAGTCATATTCAGGGCCTGGATGGAAGTCGTTGTTACATATTGTACAGATGAAATTTTATGCTACTTCTCCCTTCGAATAAAGTATAATGACTGCTCTGCTCGTCTTGTTTTTCAATCTTCTGTGTAAAGAGCCACGTGTGATAATATATGAGGTAAAGGGCATTTTTATTATACATTACATATAGAATCAGAGAGCCAGTGAAACTCTAGTGCTGCATACATTTTTTTTTTTTTTTACTATTTTTTTTGGCCAAAAAAAAAAAAATTTCACATTTTAAGATTATATTCAGTTACCTTTTAGCTTTGATTAAATCATGCAATGTGGTGTCCAGGTCATGTGTGTCCCAGAAACACTTCTTCACAGTTTGAGTCGTGGATTATGTCCCGTGCCATCAGGGAAGAAAAACTCCACAGATGTGAAACTCTGGTAATTCAGTACATTCAGGTCGTCAGCTGACTTAATTTCATTGTCACATAACGTTGCTGAGCTTTGACCTGATAACCTGCTGTGTGTGTACCATGAACATGATAAGCACTAAAAGAACATAATCTGAGCTTAATATGAACTTCTACAATGTGGCATTGACATTCAGGCATTTAGCAGACACCCTTATCCAAAACGACTTACATTATTATATCATTTATACATCTGAGCAGTTGAGGGTTAAGAGTTGTTCAGTTGAGGGTTAAGGGCCTTGTTCAAGCGCCCAACAGGGACAATTTTGGTGGTCATGGAATTTGTAGGCCACTGACCTACCCCTGACCCCATGATCATAGCACAAGCCTCTAGCCTGAGGTGATATTCAGGGACAACTCAGATCCAATTTTTCCCATCTGTGCCATGCTTGTAGTACGTCAATTAAGACCTATGTCCTAAGACCAATTATGACTATATCCTGCATCAAGTGTCTCTGACGTAGCTCTGACTACGTCCAAACCAGGCTGTTTGTGAACATGTCCAAAAAAACAAGCATGGCCTCTCCTTGACAAAGGAGACAATACTTCATCTTTACTGGTTTCACTGAGTTCCTGCCAAGTTGTACAAGTTTTTAATGAGATCACTTAATTTTTGTAGTGGAAACATGGCTCAGTGTGATGGAGGTAACAGGCTGCTAAATTCAACAGATGAAAATCCCCTGCAAAGATATGAAGGGGAGAGAAAAATAACCAGAAGAACCTTAAGAACTGCAGTATCTTAGAGTATACAGGTGTAGAAATGTGAAATGATGCTCAGCGTGATCATCATAATGTACGGTGCTAGTTTTTAGGTATAAAACTACAGGATCAAGGTGAGATTATCACTAAAGCCAAAAGGTTTGTGAGGCCTTGGACTGAGGACTTATGTTTCCAGGCTGCTGGAGCTGAAGCCCTTTAGATAATGCAGTTTTATGACTCGGTCATAATTTACTTCACTCCTCACATTCATCCAAATGTGCTGTTTCAGTCTGGGGTATCTTCATCTATGAGGTCACAATAGGGGAATACAAAATATATATATATAGGAAGCGTATGAGGAGCCTCTGATCAGTGAGGGAAGCATTTAATGTTGTTTTTTAAGGAAGATCAGACTGGAAAATCGACTTTATAAGACTTTAAAGATGAGGGAGAGTGAGATCTATAGGTGACAGTAATCTGACTTAAAATATGCCAATCAAGAGAAGACAGAGTGTGTGGAAGTGCCGGGTAAAAGCAGACGAAGAGTTTAAGACACAGAGCAACACAAGACAAAATCAGGGAAGGAAGCGTTTAATGTTTTTATGGGGAAACTAGACTGGATAGTTGGCTTTAAAAAGGCTGGGAAGATGAGGGAGAGTGAGACCTACAGGTGGCGGTAATGTAACTTACTGGATGCTAACTGCCGTTAAACAACAATGAAGAAGAAGAAGAAAATGAAACAAAGGACAAAAAAAGCTGATGCAAATGTTTTCTGTCTCTCATGTTTTTTGTTTGTCTGGAAATTCAAATTGTGATGCAAATGCTATTTGTCTCATAACATGCAAAGCCTACAAAGCAGGGAAATGCTTATTATAACTACCATAAAAATAAAAAAAAAACTCTACAAATAACTATTTATTTATTTATTTATTTGCCTAAATGATTACTCACTCATCGTCTATACTCCTTTATACAGGGTGCCTGCCAGGGGGCTTGGAGCCTATCCCAGGAGACTTAGGGCACAAAGTAGGGTACACCCTGTACAAATGCCAAATGTCAGGGCACGCACGCACGCACACACACACACACACACACATTGCCAGTGAACCTAATCTGCATGTCTTTGGACTGTGCGAGGAAACCCAACAAAGCAAGGGAAGAACATGCAAACTGCACGCAAACAGACCTGAAGTGCGAACCACCTAAATAATAATAAAGTATATAATAATATATACTATAATATACGATACATTTTAAGGAATATAGAAAGATGAATATGAATGGTGGATGCAGCAGAATGATTATTAACAAGCTAAATTTAAGAGAAGCAGCAGTGTGATTATACAGTATGTGTAACCAAGAAAATGTGCAAATAGGAAATGTTCAACATATCTCTCATAGTCTTACATAAATAAATAGGTAAATAACTAGATAAATGAATCAATAAATAAATAAATGGCAGTACTGGTATATAAACAGGAATGTAGGATGTGGGTCTTTGCATTGACCTTCAAGGAGCTGAAGCACGCCGCTGTCTGCAACAGAGAGAAAAGTCCATTGTTCAGACAACTGAGGTCCTTCACTATCCTCCTGGCCTTGGTCCAGAGCCACTTGCTGTAGACAGACTGCAGGTCAAAGAGCTCAGTGCCAATGGTGTACTAATCACAGTGTTAATGTGACAGGACCGTGACCTGTCCTGCATGATGTGAGCACAAATGTACCTGGGACTGTCCATTTTCTCCCCTGTGGCCCTGTTGATCTAGAGTGCAACACTACAACGTTGTCAGCAAAAAAGCTTGATGATGGAGGTAGAGTTGTGAGAACAGCAGGGGGCTCAGGACACAACCATGTGGGGCTCCAGTGCTGAAGGGGAGACATGACTGTTAATCCGTACTGCTTGTGGTTGGTCTTCCAGTCAGACAGTTGGAGATCCAGTAACACAGGGACAGACTGTCTCGGGTTCCCCTGAGTTTGGTGGTGAGCGTGGAGGAAACTATGGTGGCAAATTAAGCGCTTTGGTTGCTATGTGAACTGTTGTGGGTCCAGTGCGTCACGTATCGAAGAGGTGATGAAGTCTTTGACCAGCCGTTTAAATGTGCACTTCATCACAACAGAGGTCTGGGCTACAGGGTTCATAGTCCTTGGTTTCTTCAGGACATGATGATACCAGGACAGGAGCACTTAAAGCCAGTGGGGATTAATGACTGTGTCAGGGAGAGGTTGAATATAGCTGGTTGGCGCGGGCTCTGAGGAACCTGAGGCGCCTTTCTGGACTTCACTCTCAAGAATGCTTTCTATCTGAACCTCTAACAAATGACAAAACACAAATGACAAAACTATTTGCAGAAATCCTTCCACTTAAGAGTTCCAATTGTCCGATTTTAATCACTCCTAAGAGCAGACAAGAGCAGATCAAGCTCTCAGAATGGTGTTGCCATGACCCATTAAGTTAAAGCCAACAAGTAATTTCTGGATTTAATACACACACAAAACAAAAAATCATAAATGTTTTCTATTTGTGTGTAATAACTTCTTCTTGTCTGATTTTTTATCTGATGATACCCCATGATGTCTCATCTTTTCCCCAACATCAGTGTTAGTTTCTGAACACGAGCTCAGTACAGCTTGTTGGATATTTTCTCAGACACATACCCCCCTACACACACACACACTCACACTGATAACCAGGTCACTGTCCCTGCTGTGCCGAGAATGAACCACGATCCAAATAATATCCGGTCAGCGGTGCTCTTATGGCATTCCCTTCCTCCTGAGTGATCTGGTAGAGGACGACAAACACGCTGTGCGCAGCAACATTTAACGACTGAACGAGCTTCATGGTTGGTGAACCTGAAAAGTCAATATGTTGAACTAAAATAAACTGGTATCTTAATGTTTACTCTTTGTTAAATGAGTACTATCCATTCCTAGGTGGTCTATTCATCATACATGAATGCCTGCGTGCCTGAGCCATCATGTGCGCTGAAAATAAGGCAACCAACCGGACAGAGGGATTTATGTTCTAGTTTTTATTCTGTGAACTAGAGACCAGCCGGGTACAACCACCCAATTAGCGGGGCTACCTACTATTCCAAGACTTCCTGCCCTAAATTTCAACTTGCTCCAAATTTTCTTTCAAAAAGTTCAACTTTATTATTATTTTTCTTTTAGTGGGAACACCAGGGAAACGTCTTTCACTGCTTTTGATTTATTACATGAAACGATGCATGGTCTAAGCCCCACAGTATCCTAAAATATGACATCCTGGTCAACATGAGTGCGCTAAGTCGTAGGCTAAAGCAGTGAGGAACTTTACACAGAGATATCATTAAGTGAGCAGATGGGCTCGGAGATATATTGCTACTTTTAAAGAGCACGTCTACCCTGTAAAAATTTATCTCAACAACAACAACTATCTGATGAAAGCGCTGTTATATTTAGGCTACCTTCTCTGTTATATTTAGGCTACCTTCTCTACCTACAGGTGCGGTGTGCTGTGTTTCCCGTTTGCATTACATATTTTTCACCTGGTGTGATGCGTCTTCTTCTTTGCCTTGATATTTTTTGGAGTTGATTTGGGGCCCAAGCACTTCTTATAGCAGTGTAGCAGTTATGGCCTTTTTTTTTATTTTATTTTTTTAGTCTAGGGCTTGGATTTGTTACACTGGATGTGTTTCCTTCCCTGTTCCTCACTTTGTTTGTTTCATCAGTTTAAAATTACTCCGATGTAGATTGCAACAGGTTTAGCAATTTTTGATAATTACAAAAGGAACTCATTTTCACCTAAATGACAATGGTTTCCTTTGGAAACAGGTTCTTTCTCAAGGTTTCTTCCTTGTGTCATAACAGGGAGTTTTTCCTCGCCACTGCCACCTTCGGCTTGTTCATTAGGAATGTATACGTATTTGGAAGCTAAAAAAAATGTATAGATTTTTTAATTTTTATTTTATATCCAGATTTTATATTTCTATAAAGCTGCTTTGTGACAATGCCCAGTGTTAAAAAAATAAAATTGACTTGAATTGAATTGAATTGGCGCAACAGTGGTTTAGTGGTTAGCACTGTTGCCTTGCCCCTCCAGAATACGGTTTCGGTTCCCGCCTTGGGTCTGTGTATATGGAGTTTGCATGGTGTGATTCCTCCGGGGACTCTGGTTTCCTCCCACAGTCCATAGACATACAGATTAGGTTCATTAGCATTCCTAAATTCCCTATAGTGTGTGTGTGTGTGTGTGTGTGCCCTGCAATGGATTGGCACCCTGTCCGGGGTGTACCCTGTCTTGTGATCAAAGCCTCATGGGACAGGCTCTAGACCCCTTGTGGCCCTCTACAGGATAAGTGGTGTATATGATGAATAAACAAATTAATTGCTGCAGCCATGTTCGTAAGCTGTGTCGTTCTAGGGGAGATATAGCGTAACACACTGATGACAGATGTTATATTAAAAATAATAATAATAATACTTTCACGATTTTTGCTATGAATCAGTATGGGGTTAAAATCACATCTTGCTGTTGCTTGAACCTGCTCTGATTAGCTATGGTGTAGTGTGTAGGCAGAGCTAGGGTGAAATACGGTCCCACTAAATAATGGCATGGAAAAGCCGGACATGTGTTATGGATGCATGAGAGGCTACAGATCCCTAACAAAATGAATGCTTGTTACAATCCTGATGCATTGCCGTCTCATGACCCAGCAGATTCGTAGCACGCCGTAGCAGTCGCCTCAGCCGGTCGTAGCTAATCGTTGGTGCTACAGTAGCTCACTCAATGTGTTACTGTAATTGCGCTGTAGCGTTAGTGCTGTAGCCCTGGGTTTCCGTAGCCTCTACTGTAGGTCACAAAAGAAGACGAATGACTATGAATAGACCTACTCAAGTCATAAAAAATACACAGCAGTACTACTACTGTAGCAAATTACTACAAGTATCTCCAAGACACCCGGGCAAGCCACAATCTTGTTGTACGAATCCCTATAATTTATCATGATTTGTCAATTTGTGGCGGCTTGTAGCAAAAATCATTAAAGTGGGCATTGAGCTTTCTCTGTACCGCTTATCTTATTCACGATCTCCAGAGGCCCAGATCCAAAACCAGTGGATTCAGGGCACAAGAAGGGGAACCATTACCCCAAACACACACCCTGCATGCAATTTGGAAACACCAATTAGCCTTCAGTGCCTGGAGATAACCCACCAAGCACGGGGTGAACATACAAACCCGACATCGACTCAGGGTGGGTACCGTACCGTTTACCATCTGAGAGGAACAAGACCTTGAACTTGTTGATTTTGTTCAGAATTTTACATTTATTCATTAAACATTTTTAGTTAGGTAAATGATCTAAAATGTTCTTGCTGTCACTGTCTCACCCTTAAGGCTGTGTACTTTGGTGAGGTTCTTGACTAAATGTACAGTAATTAAATTCATGTCAAATGCATCCTTTAGCTGTACTTATTATTATTATTATTATTATTATTATTATTATTAAAACAGTATCACAGTGACTTTAGTTAAGCATGGTGCTCAACATTCAATGTTTCTAAGAATGTTCTCTATAAGTGTTACTTTAACTTTTTCAAACTTTTCATCATTAAAAACACACGATAGAAGAACTCACACTTTGGACCAGAGCAGAATTTAAATTTCTGCTTCATTGTATTTTTTTTAAAGTGAATAAGAGTTTATGAAGACATCAGCAAGAATTTTCTTGTTATTGTTTCTTCTTCTTCTTCTTTTTTTTTTAAAGAAAGTGTTTGGGTCAGAGTTGAGGTCAAACAGCTCCATCTACAGGAAGTGATGAAAGTGGCAAACGTACCATTAAAGAAACCATGAAAATGCTTTTATCACAGAAAGGTAGCAAGTTCGATTCCCAAACCAGTGTTGGGCCTAAACACTATGTTTGGATTAAATCATGCCTCAAATGTAAACCATTTGTGATAAAAGCATCTGCTGTAGGAAGAAATGTAAAAACTTACTTAACCCCTCATGTACATAGCAGCACGCTGGCTTAGTCGCCTTGCACCTCCAGGGTCCTGCCTCAGGGTCTGTGTGCATGGAATTTGAAATGTTCTCCCCGTGCTTGGTGGGTTTCCCCCGGGTACTCCGGTTTCCTCCCACAGTCCAAAGACATGCAGACTAATTGCCGTTCCAAAATTGCCCATAGTGTGTGTGGGCGTAAATGTTGACCGGAGGTCCTACCAGAGTCGTAAAAAATGGGAATAAAGATGGATGAATGTATGGTCGGATGAAATCCCTCATATATGCCCATGAGGAAAAGTTCATTGATACATTATATGAGCAAACGTTTGTGCACAGCTTATCACCACACTCACATATACAGTATTCATACTCCTTGAACTTTTCCACATTTTGTCATGTTACAACCACAAACGTACATGTATTTTATGGGGATTTTATGTGATAGACCAACACAAAGTGACACATCATTTTAAAGTGGAAGGAAAATGATAAACTTTTTTTTTTTTTACTTTTTACAAATAAAAATCTGAAAAGTGTGGCATGCATTTGTATTCCTCTCCCTTTACCCCTAACTGCAATCCAGTGAAACCAATTGCCTTCAAATTTCACCTAATTGGTAAATCGAGTTCACCCGTGTAAGGACTCATGAGGCCCAAGGAATACACCAGGCAGGTCAGGGATAAAGTTTTGGAGAAATTTAAAGCAGGGTTAGGTGATAAAAAAAATATCCCAAGCTTAGAACATCTCACGGAGCACTGTTCAATTTAATGGAAATGGAAAAAAGTAAGGCACTGCAAACCTACCAAGACATGGCCGTCCACCTAAACTGACAGTTCAGCAGCCAAGAGGACCATGGTAACTCTGGAGGAGCTGCAGAAATCCACAGCTCAGGTGGGAGAATTTGTCCACAGGACCACTATTAGTCGTGCACTCCACAAATCTAGCCTTAATGGAAGAGTGACAAGAAGCAAGTCATTGTTGAAGAAAGCCATAAAAAGTCCAGTTTGTGTCAAGCAAACATGTGAAAGAAGGTGTTCTGGTCAGATGAGACCAAACTTGAGCTTTTTGGCTAAATGCAAAATCACAGGCACATTGTTCTAAAACACACAACATGAATGAATGAATGAAACATGGTGGTGGCAGCATCATGTTGTGGGGATGCTTTTCTTTAGCAGGGACAGGGAAGCTGCTCAGAGTTGATCTAACTGAGAATCTGTGGCAAGCCTTAAAAATTGCTGTTCTAAATTGAGCTTAAGCTATTTTGCAAAGAAGAATGGGCAAAAAATTCATTCTCTACTCCCAAAGACTTGCAGCAGTAATTGCAGTGAAAGGTGGCTCTACAAAGTACTGACTCAGGAAGGCTGAATACAAATGCATGCCACACTTTTCAGATTTATTAGTAAAAATATTTGAAAACCATTCATCATTTTCCTTCCACTTCACAGTTATGTGCCACTTTGTGTTGGTCCATCACATAAAATCCCAATAAAATACAGTTTTTGTTCTAACGTAGAAAAAAATGTGGAAAGGTTCAAGAGATATGAATACTTTTACAAGGCACTGTACCTGATGAACCAGATTTATTCCACCTTTTACTGTTATAATAACCTTCACGCTTCTGGAACGGCTTTCCACTAGATTTTGGAGTGTTGTTGTGGGGATTTGTGAACATTAAGCAACAAGATCCTGTACAGGGTTATAGGGAGTCTGGAGCCTGTCCCAGGAAACTACAGGCACAAGGTGGGGTACACCCTGGACAGAGTGCTAGTTCATTGCAGGGCACACATGCACACACCATACACTCATTCATACTTTTGGGCCCCTCTGTACAGTGTGGAAAATGGCCACATTTGCATTACATAATCCCTTAAAAATAGATAAATCACAATAGTAAAATAATACACATAATCATGTGAAGTAATGTGTGATTAACTATTGTGATAAGGGCCAAATTTCAATGGCTAGACAACAGGGTCGGAGCAACTCCAAAACAGCAGCTTTTGTGGGATGTTTCCGGTCTGCAATGGTCAGGACATAACGAAAAGTGATCCAAAGAAGGAAAAGAAGAAGAGGTGAGATCGTGGTTTTAGATTGTTACTGAACATATTGACTTCAAATTATCTTGGAAATGGGATATCGGGTTTTAACAAATGTGTAAAGGATAATATGTATGAATTGTTGCTCAAAATCATTTTAGTCATAAAGTTTAACTTTTGCGGTGGCACTGTGGTCTCACACCTCCAAGGTTGATGGTTCGATTCCCACCTCGGGTCTGTGTGTGTGAAGTTTGCATGTTCTCCGCATGCTTGGTGGGTTTCCTCCCACAATCCAAAGACATGCAGATTAGACTAGTTGCCATTTTAAAAATACACCATAGCGTGTGTGTGAGTGCGCACTTATGCCCTGCAATATAGACTGGCAACCGCGAGGCCCTTCGGAGAGACTGCAGGCCTTTGGCAACAGGGTAAACGGTATATATAAATAAAGTAAAGTTATGAAATGAATAGGTTTTTGTTATTCGTGGTGTTAATATTTGGACAGAAAGTTGCTTAAAAAAATTCATATATAGTTGCAAGCAATGATGAGCAGGCCCATGCACCTGTGCCATCACCACACAGGCACACCAGAAGGACAGTATGCACATGCATTTAAAGGGGACATACCAATAGCATTATGATATTATTTTAGAATAGGGGTGAATTTTATGTTAAGACCTCCAAAAAGCCTTGGATGCTAAAAAAAACAAACATCAAACTATGATGTCATTCAATGTGATGTCGCTCAATAAGTTGTTAGCCACTTTCCGGGATAGGTTTAAGGCATCGTCAATGTGTTGAGATAACAGTTGCCCAGTTTGGTGGTGATTGTATAAATCCCCTAGTAAGAGTATATCAAAATCCATTGGGTGCATTTTACAAAAATAAATAAATAAATAAATAAATAACTGACTTCCTGTTGAGGAAAGCCCAAGATATGCAAAGCAAAAGTGAGCTTTAAAAGTGTTTCGCATGCATACATGCAAGTGTGGATGAGCTATGCAGCAAAATCCCTTGTGAGGGGCCCAGCCGCTCAGGCGTCCTAATGGCAGCAGATTCTAACCTGTGTGATGATTTTTTGTGAGCATGTTAAGACCCCCAAAAAGCCCCAGATGCTGGGAAAAAAAAAATCCTTGGTAGAACAAGAGAAACCTTCACACCCTACAATGTAATAGTGCGGATGTCATAGTGCTCGGGCTCTTTTTTCTTCTGTCTCTCTCTGGATAGGTTTTTGAAGACTGGAAAAAGTCTGTCCAGTTTTTGCCGATAATTCAATACAATTCAATTCAATTCAATTTTATGCATATAGCACTTTTAACACTTGTGATTATCGTGAAGTAGCTTTACAGAGTCAAAAGAAAATTAGGGAATGTGTCTGAAATGTGTGAGAAAAGATGTACAGTACACAACCCAAATTCCAGAAAAATTGGGTTCATTTTTTTTATATGAATGAAATTTAAACTAAAATACTTTCAAATCACATGAGCTAACAGTTCATTCACAACAGAACATACTGAACACCACAAATGTTTAAATAGAGAAATATTACACCTTTTTTCCATTAAATGAGCTCATTTTAAATTTGATGCCTGCTTCAGATTTTACAAAATGTTGGGATGGGGGCAACAAAGGGCTGAAAAAGCAAGAAAAATTTAAAAGATTCAGCTGGAGAACATCTAACATCAGGTCTGTCACATGATTAGCTATAAAAGGGATGTCGTAGAGTGTCAGAGTCTCTCAAAAACAAAGATGGGCAGAGGCTTTCCAATCTGTGAAAGAGTGTGTAAAAAATCGTGGAATACTTTAAAAACAGCGTTCCTCGGCGTCAAATTGCAAAGGCTTTGCAAATCTCGTTATCTACAGTGCATAACATTATCGAAAAAATCAGAGAAACTGGAGTAAGGGACAAGGCCGAAAACCTTTGTTGGATGCCTGTGGTCTTCGGCCCTCGGAGGACACTGCAATCCGCATGATTTGTCATAAATGGGCCCAGGAATACTTCCAGAAACCACTGCTGGTAAACACCGTGACATCTGCAGATGCCAAATAAAGCTCTATCATGCAAAAAGAAAGCCATATGTGAACATGGTCCAGAAGCGTCATCGTGTCCTGTGGACTCATTTAAAATGGATTGTTTCAAAGTGGAAAAGTGTCATTCTATGGTCAGACGAGTCCAAATTTGACATTGTTGTTGGAATTTACGGACGCCGTGTCCTCTGGGCTAAAGAGGAGGGACAGCTTCCAGCGTGTTTTCAGCGTTCAGTTCAAAAGGCAGCATCCCTGATGGTATGGAAATGCATAAGTGCATACGGCGTGTTGACAGCTTGCATGTTTTGGAAGGCACTATGAATGCTAAAAGGTATGTAAAGGTTTTAGACGACATCTATTTCAGGGAAGGCCTTGTGTATTTCAGCAGGACAATGCAAAACCACATACTGCACCTATTACAACAGCCTCGCTTCATAGTAGAAGAGTCTGAGTGCTGAATTGCCTGCAGTCCAGATCTTTCACTTATAGGGAACATTTGGCGGATCATTAAGCGAAAAATACGTCAAAGACGACCACAAACTCTTCAGCATCTGGAAACCATATCAGGCAAAAATGGGACCAAATTCCAACACCAAAAACTCTGTAAACTCATAACATCAATGCCCAGACATCTTCAAACTGTTTTGAAAAGAAGACGAGATGCTACACTATGGTAAACATACCCTTGTCCCAACCTTTTTCTATACCTACAGTATAGCAGGCATCAAATTTGAAATGAGCTCATTTTGTGCATAAAATTGTACACTATTAGTTTAAACATTCGTTATGTTATCTATGTTCTATTATAATAAAATGATGTCTTAGGTGATTTGAAAGTCTTTCAGTTTTTTATTTTATTAAAAAAAAAGTCCCAACTTTTCCTGGAATACAGGTTGTAAATCAGAATGATGAGATTTCCCTGATGAGCAAGCCGAGGGTGAGGGAGGCAAGAAAAACTCCCTAAGATGACAACAGGAAGAAACCTTGAAAGGAACCAGACTCAACAGGGAACCCATCCTCATTTGGGCGATATCAGATAGAAGGAATTGATCTGCAGTCATACTGTGCGTTAGGTGGCTGTAAGTTCAATATGAAATAGGAGGTGTTTAAGTTAATATGGAGTCGACTTTGTTGGAGGCTCAGGGACAAAGCTACCAAGAAGTGATCTTATGTTATTGTAATCCATAAACCTCAAGGTGTAATGTTGTGTGCATGCTGAGATGCGTTTCACTTTACCACAGGTGTAAAGAGTGATGGAGTTACTATAGCTTTCCTGGCAGTTTGAACCAATCTGGCCTTTTTCCTCTTTAAATTAAGCAGTAATTCCAACCAATTCAGATTCTTGTCTTGCATATAGAAGTCTCATAACTACGATTTCTGTCATGAACTCAGACAGACCAAACATTTTGGTACACGTAACCAATGGTGCATTACATTTATGGCATTTGGCAGACGTACCTTTAATTTCATCTCATTTTACATCTGAGCAGTTGAGGGTTAAGGGGTTCCAACTGTGGCAACTTGGTGGTGCTGAGGATTGAACCTATGCCCTTCCGATCAGCAGTCCAATGCCTTAAACACTGACACACCCCTGCATCACATCACCTCAAAGTGAGAAATGTGAGTGTGATAACTAAATGTAGGGGGAAAAAAAATAAATCAATCACTTTGACAGAAAAAGAGAAAACAAACCAAACCCTAGTTTATGTGTGTGTGTGTGTGTGTAACAAATTGCTTGATTTTGCAGTGTGGGATGAAGACCACGCTTCTGGTTCACAGTTTGTTATCTATATAAATAAAAGAAAGGTTTTGTCTGTACCTTGGTCAGCATTCGCTCTTTCAGTTATATCTTTTAATTTCTTACATGGCGGGGACCTGAAACCAGTCTTAGAAATTTTTTGTTTGTCTTTGTCTGCCCAGACAGATTTAGTCACAGCATCATGCAAAACTGGCTGGTCAGAATTTAATAAATCATTTGCTTCCCTAGATATCTGCCTGGAGATTAACCTGTGCCATAAATTGAATCAAATATTAAGTAGAAACGATGTTATGAACAGTTATGTGCTGGATTTAATAATCTACTTTTTGAGCTACTTGCTCAAAGTAAACAAACACCTGCACCAATAGATATTCATTAGAAAAGCTAAACGGAATATTTTTACTGGGATACAGCGCTGAAGTAATATAAGTGACTTTTAACACATGGGAGTCATTTGAAGAAAAAACTTAATCTTTATCTGATCTACCTTATTCCATTTCTCATCTCTGATTCACTCTCCGATTACCGAACAGGGAGTTTAATCGTCGGACGATGAAAGAAAAAACAAGGCACATAGAGAAATTTCTAGATCTTCTCTTTTGTATTTATTGTAATAAGATGAAATGACTAATGATTTATGGATGCAGTGAGAGAGGACATGAAGTGAGAGAAGAGGAAGCAGAGGTTAGGGTTAGGTGGAGGCAGATGATTCGCTGTGGCGACCCCTGAAAGGGATTAACCGAAAGACAAAGAAGTAATAAAATGAAATTACAGTATATTCAAAATCTTTCCAACTACAGTAGGTACATTTTGTAAAATTTCCTAATATTCAGCCACCAATCCAGTGGAATACCATATATAATGTCATACCAAAAACTAATTTGTGAAACGAGAGTTTGAAAAAAATTAAGGGGTTCATCTTTGTTTCAGGCAGACATGTGGGCTTCAATCTGAAATAATAATAATAATAATAATAATAATATCACTGATTATATTAAAAGTGATCAGCTTATTTTTAGCTTTATCCTTTTACCCATTTCTACAAACTCTACGGGTACTTCCCTAGTTTAGAACAGACTCGTTTAAAATATATTTTTCACTGAAGAGTTAAACATCCATCCTTATTCGGCTAATCTCGTTTGCTAACTCAAATACACACACACGGGTTTGGTGGAAGACTGCTATGGGTGCATGCAATGTGTGTGTGTGTGTGTGTGTGCGTGCGCGCGTGCACGCGCACAGCGTTGCGGCCCCCCGTCTTGCGTAGTGTGCGTGCGCGTGCGCGTCGCGCGCGGTGGCTGACGGGATCGCTGCGCGAGCCGCTGTCTCTGGGTTAATGTCCGCCATGTTTGCGGCGGCTCCGGGAGCGCAGCGGCGGAGGAAAGCGGATTCGGCGTCGCGATAAACGCGCCAGAAATGGGTTCCGCCGCCACGGCTCGACCGAGACGAAGTCAATGAACGCACCCGGTCATAGAAAAGTCGCCTCGGCAGTGAATCCGCGCGAATACTCGGTTTAGTTCGGACTTGGTTCCGCGTTCAGTCGTCTGGTTTTTTTTTTTCCTCCTCAAAAAACAATGAGTAAACTCTCGTTCCGAGCGCGAGCGCTAGACGCCGCCAAACCGCTTCCCGTTTACAGTAACGGAGACATCCCGGACCTAAACGACTGCGTGTCAATCAGCCGAGCAGTCCCGCAGATGCCCACCGGCATGGAGAAAGAAGAGGAATCGGTATGTCAAGGGTGTTTGTTTATTTTTTTTTAAAGCTAATTATTTTAATAAGGTTCAGGTGTGTAGCGGGGAGGCTGGGATTCACGAATCACCTTTACGCAAAATGCGCAGCGTAAGCCGGCTCTGTCTTTCTGTGCGTAAAGACGTTAGGGTTATGGCGTACGCAAACGCCGTAAGTCCACTGCCCTGTGACGTACGCGCTAATCGGCATAGTTGACGTAAGTTACGTCACGTCCTGCTACGACAGGCGCCGATACCGGCTAACAAGCACACACACAGCAGAGCATGCTAACTGTCAAAGTGGTGTGTGTGTAAGAAATTAATGCACACATATATATTCTCCTTCGTTATTATTTATATTATTTAATTATAGTAGCAGTGTGTGGAGCAAGAAAATTCTTGAACACTTTATATCGGTCTGTCCATCTCACTATTTGTCAAACTGTCTCTCTCTGTCCGCCCGTGTGTGTATGTGTGTATATATGTATGTATGTGTGTATGTATGTATGTATGTGTGTATGTATGTGTACACAAAATAATAAAATGTGTGTGATTATATACACACACACATT
>JAQMYJ010000036.1:5309253-5319476 GCA_030014305.1 Clarias laeviceps | reverse complement strand
GAAGACGGTTGATGTTGGAAAGCAGTAATGGCAGTACTGAGGGGTGTGTGTGTATGGTGTGTGTGTATGGTGTGTGTATGTGGTCAACTGATTGGTCGGAAATTGTTATTAAAATAACATCAGGTCTAAATTTCATAACGTCCAAATTGTTGTTTAATAATAAAAAAAAAAAGTTTTTAATTGATGTCAACTTGTTGTGGTTTAAGAGAGAAAACTAATAACAACAACGCATCCCTTCACTGATCTTTTTCCGATAACTGCCTCGACTTTGCTTACACATTAAAAGGTTTCCATTATCCTGAAGGTATCTTATATTAGAGTCTGTCTGTCTCGAGGATATCCGAATACTCACCCCTCTCACTCCTTTATCTTCAGATCCACAAGGCCGTGCCCAAGCACCATCCGCACCACTTCCCGGTGAAGATCGAGCCTCCGTTTGAAATCGGTCGCGGACACAAGAAGTACACGCGCAGACCCAAGCTGGAGCCGCTGCGACAACACGTCGTCACCAAGGCTGATATCAAACAGTATGACTTTCACAGCTCCGGGGAGGAGGACAACCCGATGGTAAGGAACCAGGCATATAAGCACAAGATGTTTGCGTCATCGTTTTTTTTTTTTTTTTTATAGGAATTTTTTTTTATCAATATTTGATTTCAAATGAATGGTAACTATAAAAAAAAAAAATCAATAAATAGTAGTAGTGGTGGCGCTGATGTGAGGTCACCCGTGACCGCGAAGGTGGTAATGTCGTTATTTCTCCTCCAGTCTCCATCATCTGAGCCGGATGAGGAGAACGACCCGGACGGAGGCTTCGTTTTCAGACGCAGAGCCGGTTGCCATTACCTCGCTGTGAGTATCGTGCATGTTTAAATAGACCTTTTAATAATGAAGCCTTTTCATCATCTCACACACAAGCATGCCAGCTTCAACCCCAAGCATGAAACAGGTGTAGTGTCGTTAACACATTTACACGATGTCTGTGTGTGTGTAGCCCTTGACGGATAAGAGCTGCCCTCCTGTACCACGTTTGGAAGGCATCGATGCCCTGTGTCAGAGAAACTCCCTCACAGCTCTCTCTGTGCCACGCCGCTGCGTAGGAGTGACACGTAGACGCCTGGGCCGCGGCGGGAGGTAGCCTGACTTTTATTTGTTTCTTCTTGTTTGCTTCATCACTCATCTTAAACTTTATTAATACAGAAGTAGAAATTCATGCAAAGTTTTAATTTCCATGTCTAGAGGTATTCAAACTGGAATTAAATATTGTGTCACTAGGATTGAAAAGACAAATATTTAAAAGTTTCAGTGCAGTGTGATAGCACAAGTAAAAAAGAAAAAAAAAAAAGTACATAGAACAGTATTACCAATATTGGAAGATCCAAAAGTATGAAAAAAATAAATAAAATGAATATACTATACTACTATTAAAATGTTAGTGATTTGTAATAGGGAGAGGAATCACCACTCACCTCCCGATACGATGTTATCACAAACCTACCTGCAGGTTTGATAAAAATAGCAATTTCATAAGGATCACGATTTTGTAAAGATTGTTAGATTTTTTTTTCCCCCTGATTTTTGTTACAATTTCAATCCATTATAAAAAAGTTTAATGATTAATTAAACGTAGCCCATTCATTATAACATAAGTCCTCTCACTTAAAAACCAAGCGCAGCAAGTGTTTAGCATTTAACTTCAAATGAAACAAAAAGCTTCATTTTTGCTGACCAGCGCGTATCTCAGTCATCCGCCCTAATTTCTAAACAAACTTGGCAAATAATTCACAAGGTGCCAGTGTGTAAATAGTTCAGGGGTTATAAAGCTGAACTGTAGGGTTATAAAGAAGCGTTGACGTTTTACCTCCTCCCAAATCCTTGCAAACCTATGTCCAATTCCTCCCCGTCACTAGGGGGCTCTACATTAAGTCTACTACTATAATTCTAACCTCACCCGGGTGTCTGCAGCAGTACTGGATTGTAGAATTTGTTACCAACATGAAGCCATTTCTGCATTTAACAATCCTTTAAAAGAAGTCTCTTGTGGCTAATATCTGAGATTAGGATATCTCCAATCTGTAACTCTTATCTTCTCGTGACCCGACCTCGTCTTTCCACCGTTGCCGTAGGTTACTCCTCGACCGAGCCTCATCAGACCTGGACCGAGTCCTCAGACACTTGGACCCGGACACGGTCTCCTACTCGGTCCCAGCGCTCACGGGCACACAGACGAACACGCCGCACGTGCCCGTGTCGCCCCGGGCGAAGCCTGAGCGCTCTCTGACTCAACTCCTCAGTGATATCCAGGCCTGCAGGTGGAGATACTTCCGCCCACGACCTCTCAGCCAAAACGGAAAGGAGGAGAGCAGAGGTGGAGGAGGAGGAGGAGGAGGAGCGACGGTCACTAGTAGTTTGAGAAACAGCAGTTTAGGTGGGGTTATGAGTGATTCACTTCAATTCTTTTTTTGAGAAAATTTTAGCTTCTCCTCCTTAAGTTCATACTGCACAAGAAAAGTGAATCTGTATTCGTTTTATAGATCGTGTAAATACTAATCAGACCAACTGAGGACTCTTTAGTACAGAAGAATGATTTAATATAATAGTGTTTCTGTAATCTGTACAGCCCGTTAGATTCACCTGAGTAGTTCTTGGGCCATCTAGTGGTGATTCTAAATGACTGCATCTTTTTTTTTTGTATGGTTTTACTTTTTTCTTTTACTATACTGGATAAAATAAATAACATTGACTGAATGTAGACTTTAAAACCGTCTCCTGTCTCTAGATAATCTATTTCATTTTATCTGTTTAGATGCCAAAATCCCCAAAGCAGTTGTGGGGTTTTGTGTGAATAAAGGCATCTTTAAAAAAAAAAAAAAAAAAAAGGTTTTTTGTGAAACAATCAATACTTAACCCTCTTTCCTTTTGTGTAGGAGCAATAACAGAGGAGCAGTATCAGTCTCACCAGCAGCAGTTGGCTCAGATGCTCCAGCAGGGCCCGCAGCAGAACCCACCTCTGTCTGAGCAATCCCATGCACACGTGTCTGTATGTGCAGCCTAAAAAACACACACTTTACCCATACGCCACCTGTACACCACCATGATACTTCAGAGTGTCCCAAAAGTCTCTGTACATGGGGAAATTAGGCTTTGTTTCATCGCAATCGACCCACGGGAAGAGAAGAAATGTTAATTTGGAATTTAAATGGAAATACCCTTATAAAAAAAATAAATCATTAGTTTATCTCAAAATCCAACAGATGGCGCTGTACACTTCTTTTTTTTATACACGTGTTTACGAGTATGCAGTTGAAATCTAATTAATAAGGGCGATCTCACACCTTCATTCCGAGACGCTTCACGGTAACACGTAAAATTTTAGTTCATTCCAAAATTCAACAGATGCCGCTGAACTTTTATATTTTTATTTTTTAAAGTGCACTTATAAGTGTGTGATTCAATTCCACGCAAATAAAGTCACGGGCACGTCTAGTAAAGAATAAATCACGTGGCTTTATCTTAATAGCACTTATTTTTTTTAAATGTAAATGGTGATGCAAATGTGGCCCCACCAAGTTGCCACTTGTGCAAGGCCCTTAACTCTCAACTGTTCAGATATATATTGAAATAAAAATGTAAAAGTCGTTCTGGATAAGGGCGTCTGCCGAACGCTGCAAATGTAATTAAACTTGAGTACAAAAATGAAAAAAAAAATATATATATATATATAGCACTGTGTCCCAGTCATGGTTCCCCTGAAATGGACTACATGTGTTCCTGAGCAGTATAGAGAATAAGAGTGTATTTATTGTGATCATCTGTTCCGTGCAGTACCTTCACGACCCACTAGAGGGCTGCGGTCCACACTTTGCGAGCATGATGATATAGAGGAAATGTGCAGAATGATTTCAATTGTTAATCCTGACTTTGTGTGGAGATTTATTGGACATCAGTATGATGTTATACAGCACGTTACACCTATATCATACACAGAGCTTTCCCTATTCCTGACACACACACACACCAGCGTTCATGAAGAGCTACTGTATATTGTAAGCTCGATTTGAAACCTCTGTATGGTGTTTATAAGAAATCTGCATTTTTCATTTTTTTTTTGTGGTAACACTAACGTCTCTCTCTGAATGTGCTGTAGAAATCGGTCTCCTCAGGCTGCCTGTCCAAGACATTAGACTCAGCCAGCGCTCACTTTGCTGCCTCCGCAGTGGTCAGTGGCTCGAACAAGGATCTGAAACCCCACAGCGCCGGAGTCAACGGCATCCTTACAAATTCAGGTGAGCTACTTGTGTGTGTGTGTGTGTGGTTTATATAATAAAGCATGTTGGGAGTTAAGCCTGTTCTAAAATGCAATCTAGACCTTTTTTTTATTTATTTTTTTTATAGCCCACAAAATATTTAAAAAGAGTCACTACTGCTACAGTCACTTCACCAGCTCTTGTTTTGTTTCCCATCAGGAAGCTCCAGACAGACCAAGTTCAGCTGTTCGACTCCACTCGGAGTCGGCAGCGTCTCCTCAGGCTCATCCTCATCCGCCCGCCCCCCTGCCGTGCCCCAGTCCGTGCCCCACGTGAGCGTCGTGTCTCCCGCGCGACCCTGCGCTCCGTCGTCGCCCACGTTAAAGCTCGCCAGCGTGGCCAGCAGCAGCCTGCCCAAAGTCACACTCGGCAGGTAAAACAACAAACAAGGTGGAAGGAGAAACAAAGTAAAACGGAGAGCTTTTAAAGCACATAGCTGTGTTGTCTCAGTGAAGCATCGTGACATTGGTTTAAACTCTGAGCTATGACTCTGCAGTATCAGCCGTGCTTAAACTTTTAAAATACGTTTCAGTTCATTTCAGAATATGACCCTTTTTTTTTGTGGTCCAATTTTCCCCTGCTTATTATTAAGTTTAAGCTCTGACGACTGTTTTTCTTCTTCAGGGACAAACACGAGCCGGAGAGGCTGGCTCTGAACGGATTAGCGGACACCACTGTGGCCATGGAGGTGACATAGCCTTCTCCTGACAGGACGCCGACGAGACGCCGCAACCTGGACGTGGACCTACATCGCATCGTAGCATATCAGACATTTGTGAATATTCTATGTGTACATTTTTGTAAAATTGGGAACTATCACTACCTTGTAAAATAGTCTGTTTGTATCATTAGGTGTTATTTGTTACATGAAATTTAAAAAAGATCTTGTCATCACGCTTTTGCACTTCCAGCCAGTGGCGAAAAAAAAAAAGATTAAAAAAAAATTAAAAAGTGCATCAGTAAGTGCAGGGATCATGCATGAGTCCAAATCATACCTTCTTGTTTTAACTATTTATTTTGCCATGTTTACATTTTTGTATCTTGTACAAATAAATCAGATTTTTGTCACAAAACATGGATACCAGAACAGCTAATGCGTCATGACTGTTTTTTTTTTTTTTTGTTTGCTTGTTTACCTACGAGATTATTATAATTTTTTTTTAACAAAAATTTGCTGCTATGTTTAGTATGTTAGTGAAGGAAGTGATTGATCAGGTTCGTCTCCTTGTTAGTGTCTTTTACATTTCATACAGTACAAGGCCGACTAAAGATACTTGAGGGTTAAATATAGTTATTTGGTAATTTTTTCCCCCTACAATCTAGAACAATCCTGGAGAATTCAAAACTATGAAATAACACAAAGCATTCGGTAATTAAGCAACATTAAAAAAAAGGGGAAAAAAAGTTGCTTTAAGAAAGGAAGGTCAGCTGTTCTGAAACAGTATTGTACAAGAACAGTATTGTGTCAAGTGCATTTGTAAAACCCATCAAGCACCATGATGCAACTGTCTCTCATGAAGACCTTCCCAGGAAAGCAAGACCTAAAAAAGTTCATTTAGAGTCACCAGATTATTGTATATTTTGGACGCTTTGTTTTACAGTGTAGAAAGAAATAAAAATCAGGAAAAAATTGAATCAGAAGGGGTGTCAAACTTTTGACTGGTAGTGTGTATACATGTACACAGAGTGGCCTGAGAGTCTGTCTTGATCTATAGTCAATGTATTAAAAGGTTAAATTATGGTAAAGCAAACGCTCATCATCACAGCACTGGTGTTTACGCTGAATACAAGAACAGAGAAAAACACGTTTCTGTGTTGATTTCATCCTTTAGAGGTTGTTCTGGGACGATTCTGATGGACTACTTGTACAAGAAAAACATGGATTGGTGTTAGGTCTGGTTCTGTTCCATCGTCAATTGTTAGTTTTGAATCTTGTGTCCGAGATAAACAGGAAAAAACAAAAACATCAGGTTTCATATAAAGTAAAATGGCTATACGGTACCGATCCAGACTCCTCGGCATCCACTACGACTGTGAGCTTGATAGAACTGAATGCTAATGAATGAATAACCGAACACTTGTAACTAATCCACTTCTAAAGCATGAAAATCAGTCGTCTCACTCCATCCTAAATGTGCTGTGCTGAGTCTTCTTTGCTAACCGGGTTTTTTTTATCAAGAGGCCTGTTTCCTCACTGGCTTTCAAGGGGTTCGGTTGGAAGTAATGTATAATGCAGGCTGAAATAGTGCTTGCAAGGTGTAAAGGAATGCTTTATTTTTCTGGAGAAGGCAAAGGAGACAGCTTGGTCAGGAAATCAGCAAGGAGTTTATACGGTATACACTTTAAAATTACATTAATTATGTAAACATAAAAGATAAAATAATGCACCTGGATAATACTTCAGCTTTGAAGCTCAACTACCTGTTCATGATTTTTTTCCTCTGGCAGTGAAAAACATTTGAAGCCTAAAAATAAAAACATCATCCAAAGCGCCTGTGGTGGGATCAAAGCAAGCGGTAGTACAAGAGATACAAGCTTTCATGCATTATATATTGATGATGTAACATGCTATTTGTTCGTAAGGCAGGATAACTATGAGGAGGTATTGTGCGCTTGGAAAGAGTTAGAGTTTTATATTTTTCAGAGCATGCAAGTTGTTTATTAAAGAAATACAACGTATATTTGTAATAATCTGGGACTCCATAACCTCTATACACTACAGTTTTGTTTTTTCTTATAGTATGTTAAGTTTTTTCCGCACCTCCTAGGTTTAAATGAAATCATTTTCCCGTGGCAGATTTTTAGTGTCATACTATTAAAAGCAAATGTCTGGTTGTTATTGTTTTTCATGGTGAGATAGGAATTGGTTGCCCAGCAGGGTTCTCACACCCCTGGATTTTAATCCAACACAGGAGTCATGATCCTCTACACGCAGTGACCCAACAGCATCCCGACTCAACTTCCATCCATTCAGCCATCATTCTCACAGCTTATCCTGTATAGGGTCTGGGGGGGACCTGGAGATTATCTCAGGCACAAGGCGAGGATCACACACACACACACACACACACACACACACACACTATGAACAATTTGGAAATGCCAATGCCAAAGTGCACAAATCCTATACTTCAGTAAAAGCAGAAATACGTTATTTACATTTCTACTTGAGCAATATTTCAAAAGTACTGATCTTCAATATTTACTTAAGTATCAAAAGTACAGAGCTTTAAGTCATAGTAAAACTCTCTCTTTCTCTCTCTCTACTTTTCTGTGTTTTTTATTTTATTATTTATGCTGTTTTTATTGCACTCTTTTCAATTTGTGATTTCAAACACATGCTTTCAACAGACAGAAGGGTAATTGCATTACTGTGCACAATGGCCAGCAGGTGGCGCTATTCCCACTTCACCACTTCAAGATTCGAGGAGAATGAGTCAAGAGATTTTATTTGCCATTTGTACATATAAGTGCCCAAACCCCAGCCACTGGATGCAGTGCCGGTCCCAAGCCCGGATAAAATGGGAGGGTTTCGTCAGGAAGGGCATCCGGCGTAAAACCTGTGCCAAGTTGTAGTGCGGACTGGATATTCCGCTGTGGCGACCCCTTGTCGGGAGCAGCCGAAAGACCAACAACAACAACAACAACAACATATACCAACAGTATGAATGCATTGGATTTATTGATTTATTTATTTGTGTGTGTGTGTGTGTGTGTGTGTGTGTGTGTGTGTGTGTGTGTGTGTGTGTGTTTTTTTACATATAATACAGGAAATATATAATAGAAGGATTCAAGCTGTCCAACTATACACATCATGTTGTACTTTACTCTTGTTATGTAATGCAACACTAGGCAGAAATGTAGTGAAGTAAAAAGTACAGACATTTGCCCTAGAATATAGTGGTCTAACTGTGAAACATATCATCTAATACAAGAACACAAGTAAATAAAAGTACAAAATATGTGAAATATGTAGTTTAACACAATAACAAAGTAAGTTTACCTCCACCTCTGGGGTCAATCTACACCACAAGTCTTTGGACCGTGGAAAGAAAACCAGAGAACCCGGAGGAAACCTAGCAACTACAGAGAGGACATGCAAACTCCATGCACACAGACCGCCGAAACCTAGAGGCCTGCCTTTGAAAGTGCTGATTAATCTTGCAATAATAGTTAATTGATTTATACAATGTCCAATAAGTCGATTTCACCAGATTACTACCATATAGGGTGGCACGGTGGTTTAGTGGTTAGCACTGCCACCTTGTACCTCCTGGTCCTGGGTTCGATTCTCCACATAAGGGTCTGTGTGCATGGAGTTTGCGTGTTCTCCCCGTGCCTGCTGGGTTTCCTCTGGGTGCTCCGGTGTCCTCCCACAGTCCAAAGACATGCAGATTAGGCTGACTGGCGTTCCCAAACTATCGGTAGCGTGTGAATGTTGATCGGAGGTTGTACAAGCTAAATAAAAACAATAGTCACCATTGGTCTCCACCTTCCCTAGTTGGACTACAGAGGTTCCTAGATGGATGGATGGATGGATGGATGGATGGATTGACTGCCAGGCTTTGTTCCAATGATAATTGTTTTTATGCGTGCCAAGTGGAAAGGACTCTACAGTTATGAAAAGACTGTCGACAGTGTTACTACAGGTGATTATAATTATATTTTCGAAAAAAAAAAAAAAAAAAAAAAACATTCAGCACATGTGCTAATCACACAATAAGCTCATCACTCAGGACATTCAGACTGCAGATGAACAACTTTATACCCACCACTCACTCTAATGAAGACACAAAGAGAACATTTACTCACAGAGCATCACAGGGAGAGGAATGAGCTCCATCCTGTCTCTACTGTATAATGACCGACTGAAAAAGCAGTTGTGTTGTGAGTTAACAAGAACTGTTAATGTAGAGTCTTAAATGTTCTTCTGTTTGCTTGGCGTCAGATCACACTATTAGGAAAGAAAGAGAAGATGAATGTATTTGTATGAGTGTTTGTTTATGTATCTGTTCCCCCTTCCGGTATTTAAAAAAAAAAAAAAAAAAAAAAAAAAAAAAATATCCACTTTATGTTTCTTCCACTTAAAAAAGATGGCAGTGACAGTTTATGAGCATATTGAGCCCAGCCTGGACATGATGTGCACATGGTGCACATTATTACCCCCCCCCCTCCATTCTGAATAAAAGAGAAAGGGCTTCCTCATTCACTGTGTGTGCCCTCAGTTAACTCCATCTCATACTTGAAGAGGAAGGACTACCAAACATATAGTTGCAAGAAAATGTATGTGAACCTTTTCGAATTTCATGGTTTTCTGCATTAGTTTTTTTTTAAATATTATTTGATCTTCATCTACAGTTAAGAGTATTGACAAATATAATGTGCCTTAAATAATAACACACACACACACACACACACACACACACACACACAAAAAAAAAAAGTGATCTTTAATTCATTTATTGTGAACAACCATTAAAACCTCACAGTGCTAGTGGAAAAAGAATGTGAATCCTTGAGTTAATGACCTAAAAAAAGTTAATTGGTGTTAGCCTACCTGGAATCTTGTTAAGAAAATGAGTTCGGAGATGTGGACTGGAGCTACTTTAATTAAAAACTGTACAAACTTTTTGAGTTTGCTCCACAGAAAAATAATACACATATATTAGCCATTTCTCGCCAAAAAGAGCTTTCAGAGGATATATGATTAAAATTGTTGATTTATATGAAACTGGAAAGAGTTTCAAAGTGATTTCAAAGACTTTCAAAATTCACAAGTCAACAGAGGAGACACTTTTGGACTGTGGCTACTCTACCAAAAAGTTCTCACCAAGTCAAAGTTACCTGAAGAGCACAACAAAGACCAAAGATTTTAACTGGCTAACATCATATCATGTGAACTGGTTCCACTGCGTA
>JAQMYJ010000036.1:5273782-5287446 GCA_030014305.1 Clarias laeviceps | reverse complement strand
ATGGGTAGAAAAATACAGAACAGATGGAAAGAATTAGCGTAGTTGCCATTCAGGATAGATGTACTGGAGTATGAGGTCATGGGATGAATGCCAGATTAAAGACATGCGTCTCGAGTCTACTTTTAAACTGAAAAGGTTCAGTTTTCATCATTTGCGTTCTTCTATGTTCTGCTTTCTTCTATGTATATTTGATAGACTTCAGTTATTGTTTGAGCAGACTTTAGTGGACATTTTTTTATACCTAACCATGCATATGAGTGTACTGTACATTATACAGTCTTTCATTTGGTGCAGCCGTGATTAAACTGGTCAGTTCTGCCCTATCAGGGTAGAAGTGAATGTTATGTGGCAAAAGACATCCCACACCCAAGGGAGTGATATAAAGTACAATCTAATGTGTTAAAACTTATCCGATGTAAGAAACATGCTACACCTAGGTATACATGTTGCTGAGAAAGCCGACTTGCTTTCATTTCTTCTACCCTGGAAGCTTGTTCAGGGTGATAACCGGGAATTGAAAGTCAGATCACATTACCGCATTGTTATTCCGGCTATGCTGTCATGCTTATGACATTTAAAGCTCTGAATGGTTTGGCCTCAGCATGTCTCACTGATCTCTTAAAAAAAAAAAAAAAAAAAAGGATAGACAATCCTGAGCTCTTCACTGAGCTGCGACAGGCCTGTTGTTACCGAGGATTAACCACAGCTCAGCAAGTGCAAGATTGTACAACTAGATTTGAAGTTGTTGTTAAATCCATTTTTTTTTTTTTAACTTGGCATAGTCATCAGTATGAGCCATTAATTGTGGGGAAATATAATTTTAGCATTTATAGATTCAAGTAGTTAATTTGTTAAATAATTGCTGATTTATTTTATCATGTCATGACTGCGTGATTAGCACTACCTTGAGAAAGTTTAACTAGTGCTGCAAAACAGAAGGTTCGTCATAGTAATTATAGAATTTACTGCATACTCCATTTGAACACAGCATAGTCTCAGGAGGAGAAATAATCAGGCAAAACCTAATGGACTTGTTGAGCAACGTATGAATGAGTCTGAATAAGCCTTTCACTACAATACCTCAAGGCCCTTTGAGACAAAATTGGTTTTGAAGAGAACCTGAGTTTTCTTTTCATCTGAATCGTATCCTTTTGTCACATTTACAGTCATGTGCAAGACCTGTTACAGAACTGGAAAGCCCTGACCAATCTTATCAAGGATAGAATTCCAATATTATGAATAATGAAGTGTGTCTTTTATTTTTCAATAGCTCATAATGGAGGTCTGGACTTAAGTTGACTGTTTTCTGTTTTTTCCCCGCGGTCGGATCAGCTGTTACACATACTTCACTATTGTTTCATCAAAAAAAAAAATCCACTAAAATGTGAGTTTTCAATGGTTAATCTGTCTTAAAATTATAATAAATAAATTATTTTTTTTGCTCACTTTATATCTCAACAAAATTTCAGGCAGAAAATCTTCCTTGGATGCGTCTCCCCACCGTGCGGCTCCAAATCAGCCTTTTTAAATGCTGAGACGAACGAGAATCAGCTGAACACACTAACGAGCTACAATAGAGAGAGAGAGTTTTTTTTTCATATTCTTGCATACACTTTTTACGCATTTATTCACTCCTGTCCTGTTACCACTGTGAGCTCAGCTTGAAAGATTATTTACTATTCACAAAATTGTGGTTGTTATGTGAGTTACTGAAGCCGTTCTCTCAGCTTGAACCACTCTGGCTATTCTCCACTCACCTCTCTCTCATCAACAAAGCATTTCTGTCTATCTGAAGCTCACTGGATGTTTTTTTCTCTTTATTGCACCATTCTGATTAACTCTAGTGACTGAAGTGTGTGAAAATCGCAGGGGACCAGCGGTTACAGAAATACAGAAACGAGTCCTTCCGACACCAACAATCATTACATGGTCAAAATCATAGATCACATTTTTCCCATAATGATAGTTAAGGTTAAATTTGACTTGAAACTGGTAGGCTGTACCTCCATGATTTATATATATATTTTTTATTTGTAAGTTGCACAGGCACCACATTGGGGGGTATTTTGGTCCATCCGTGTGCCATCTGGCACATCAGGCAACAGATATTCCCATCCTGGAGATATATCAGTCATGTCTGTGGTAGTTTCTTAAGGGGTTGGGTTGTCATTCACACACTACGGGCAATTTAGGTATGCCAATTAACCTAATCCCTATGTCTTTGGACTGTGTGAGGAAACCGGAGTACTGAGAGAAAACCCGCCAACACAGGGAGAACATGCCAACTCCATGCACACAGACCCCGAGGCAGGAATCGAACCCTGACCCTGGAGGTGCAGGACGCCAGTGCTAACCACTAAGCCACCCTGCTGCTGTTTAGATCATTAGAATGTAAGGCTGTTGTTTTTTTTATCCTTCTGAGAAATCTCAGTACATCCTGTAAAGCTGTTGTTGATCCAGACTCCATCCTGTAAGGCTGAGTCACAAATATACTCTGAATAGGACAGCAGTCAGCCACATGGCCCTTATAAACACACATAAGGAGAACCACAAGAATGAACATGAAGCGAAAATACACGTTTATAAATTGACGGGAGCCCGAGGTCAAAACGCCTTCATATACTGTACAGTTTATGTTTCTTCATTTTCCTAAAAAAAAAAACTTAAAAAGTTTGATGTTATGTATTAGTAGTATTAATAAAGTGTTTCAGAAGTGCCCATCTATTTGTTCGATTTGACATCTGGATTATTCTTAATAGATTATAGATGCACTGAGATCCAGGGACAGGGACAATCTGATCATTTTGATTGAACTTCCATAATTCTTATGATTGTGTAAAGCTGCTTGACAATGACAATTGTTAAAAGCGCTATATAAATAAAATTGAATTGAAGATCCTCTGATTCTACGATCCTATTATTCTCTGAGATCCCTATTAGACATCTGGAGACATTTTTCCAAGTAGTCATTTTCCCCCTTGTCTCCTCTGCTTCATGGTTTCTATTGAATTATCATCGGATAAATTGTAAAAATAAATGTCATTTCATCAGGCAAAGAGCATTTAAAAGTGGACGCAGAGGAGGAGGGCTCACATAGCCAGAAGAGAAGTATAATAGTACAATATTGCAAGCATCTTTACACTTTTTCTATCCGGAGCAAATGTCTTTGTGCGATGCTGTGAGTTGAACCTCACAGTGAGAACCCCATGCTTGTGTTGCTGCAGGTTAGACAGAGCAGGGTTTGGACTGATGCCAGGGTCTCTGTGTGACAAGCCAGCCAACCGGAGCTGAAGAAGACTGTTTTGGGAAAAAGGAAGGTGAATTTCATTTGCCCTTTCTCTAAGTTAAGTGAACTTTTCCCTTGCTGTTGCCCACAGCTGTGTTTAAGTGAGGTATTTTTGGTAATATTGACAGTTCTTCACTGAGTATCTGCAGGGAAAAGATTTAGCAACTAGTCAGCCCACTGGAAATGTCTGTTCTTCACACATCCACATTTGTGCTGTTTGGATACTGATGCTGTTTTCTAATGCAGTTCTTTAAACAGCAAAAGGTTTGACAATAGAGTAATACCCAACGGTTATCTTTCGAGGCTTTTACGAGGATAAACACTCAGACGCAAATGTTTCACATGCATACAAAGGTAGTTGGGAGAAAATGTGATGTGCTCATACAGTATGTATGAAGACAGTGGAGTTGCAAGAGCTTAAGTTTGTACCGATTGTGAAATTCTGGTGAAATTATCGATGTTTAAAATAAAAGTGTCTCACCTACAGTAGGTGAAATAAGTGAATTTTCAGATAGGATCATAAAAACGGCATTTTGCATAATACTTAATGCTTCTTATCTTCCGATCCATGCTTACAAACACATTTTCTAAATACAATTTCATATCCTTTTATGTAGTGTCCGTAACCATTTTGAATTAAAATCTTTCAATGATCTTAATTTATGAATTTTAATGACCAATTTAGATTTGACATGAAAAGACATAAACCTGAAAATTAGTATTATTCTAAAATGCTAAATCGTTAAGATATTACAACATAAATTTGACATGGTTACAGACACTACAGATGTCTTTTTTTTTTTTTTTTGCTTTTTAAGTTTTTAACAAAAAACTTTAAACAAACATTTTTTTTAAAACAACATTTTTTTGCAGGTCATATGCTTCTACAGTAGAAGCTTATAATTTGAAATTATTATTGTTTGAAGTGAGACAGTATAACGCTGAAAAATGGCCATTTTTGGGGCACCTCTTCAAAACGGCAAAAGTTAACAATTTGTAATTTTTAGAGAAGTTACTTCCAAGATAAAAGTGTAGTGTGGAAATCCATACACAAGTGATTTATCAGCTCTTTGTGCTAATTGGCTATCCTAGGGCTATCCTCAAGTCCCTGTTAAACCAAACCATGTTATAATATTGTGGCAAATGGGGCTGTTTTGGGTAGCATTACAATGCCAGCTGTTAGATTTTTCCCGAAGCTGCAGCTGGGTGACTATTGTTGTGTATGTAACAAGCGCAAAACTGATGTGACGCAACACAAAAACATCAGCCACTGCCATCTGTGAATGGCAATTTATTTGCCAATAAGCCAATGGCAGTTAACGATACAGATGTACAGCTGATAAATTACTGCAATATTAGTATTCAAATCAGAACTCTTACTCACTCACTCACTATACAGGCTTGCGTGAGGAAGATCCTGGAGACTTGGTGTACTGAAGGACCCGGAGGAAACCCACATAGCAGGAAGAGAACATGCAAACTACGCACACACAGACCTGAGATGGAAATCGAACCCTCGGCCCTGGAAGTGCGAGGCCACAGTGATGACGCCCCCTTCCTGCCCAATGCAGAACTCTTTGGAACGAAATATATAGTATAAATAGAAGTCTTTGGCAATAATTCAGCTTACAATGTTTAAAGAAAGAAAAGATGTGTTTATTATCCCAAGAACACTATACCCAGTGTGAAGCATGGTGGCGGGAGCATCATATTATATAGCTGCTTCTCTACAACAGTGTTACACATCATCACCATCGTGTTCATTACAGAAAGAAACATGAATGCATTGATGCACCAGGATTAGAGAAGAAATTAATCTCAGTCAATAATCTAGGGGAGAAGAATGACATTTCAACAGGACAATGATTCCAAACATACAGCCACAGTGACTCATGACTTGTCTCTAAAACAGAAGGTGAAGATGGCATGGCCTCGGCAATCTTCTGAATCCCACTGAAAATGTATTGGGACTCTGAAATTGCCAATACATCATCAGGACTCTTATAACATCTGAGAATTGTTGACAGTTTGTTAAGAAGAAAGGACCAGGACTGCTGCAGAAAAGTGAAGTACTTCTAACTGGATGTGTCTTCAAGTTATAATTCAAGCCAGCAGTTGTGATGTCAAAATACTTCGTTTATGCTTAAGAATAAAAAACGTATTTTTTGTCAAAAGTCAAAAAGCATTATGCACAGGAAGTAAATTAAATAAGAAAAATTTGAATAGCTGTTTTCCTCACTGTAGATTCCATTTGTTCTATATTGAGTCTGACATCTTTTATCGTATCATAATATGACAAAATCCTCAATTCCTTTCTAAATCTCTGAAATATAGATGTTTTTTTTTCATATCATTACACATATGCAGAAAAAAAAAATTACACGTGCTTAAAAAACTGTACAAATGAGGGGTCTCTTGCTGAATTCCTGAAGCTAGTAGTGATTTCTTGCTCATAAATGATGACATTATAAACTTTTTGTTGTTGTTGTTGCACCTCAACAAAGAGTGTTGGACAGAATACCTTTATCTGACATTTCTGCTGGCTGAGTGGCGCAAAAGCAGTATTTTTTAAACACTTTAAATAATATCAGCTGTAATATTATTTAATAATATCAAACAAGCATCAGCTACTGTATGCACCTTAACAAGCTCCAATTGCTTAGCACCCAATATTATCTCCGCCCCTAATGCCTGTGGCTATGTCTTGGGGGAAACATCTCCTCAAACACCTCAACATTCTTTATTTACTTGTTTTAGTTTTAGTTCGATTCCCACCTGGGGGTCAGTGTGTGTGGAGATTGCATGTTCTCCCTGTGCTTGGTGGGTTTCCTCCCACAGATCAAAGACATGCAGATTAGGCAGTGGCGTTCCCAAATGCCTGTAGTGTGTGGGATAGAAAAAGGCGACAGTCCCTTGATGATGAAGATTAAACACTGAAACCACACATGCACTTGTTGATATTGATACACGGTTCAAGATTGAGTCTCTACAGAAAAATGATTGACTCGATAGTCTGCTCAGTGCAAATGTTTATTTGTTGTTATTGATTTGAATATTGATGCCTTTTCCATTGAAATGCGTTAAAAATATTTAATTTATTTTTCTTCTATCTTCAGTCTGAACTCTAGTATATAACTACATACATTTTTTGTCTTGTTAAGCTTTCACTAGATTTATTTTTTTTAATTTAGTTTTGTGCTCACTTGGTTTCTACACATGGGTAACAAATATAACATGTCATCAATATACTGTAAGGACACATTTGTGCAACCAAGATCAACAGCACCAACAATGGCCACGAATGCAAGAATGCATCCATCCATTTAGCAGCCTCTGGAGTCCAACTAGGGACTGTGGAGTCCAATGGTGATCATTGTATTTATTCCCATCTTGTACAACTGTGGTAGGACCTCTGGACAACGTTAACACACACATTCACACACTACGGGCAAATTTGGGAATTTGGGATTAGCCTAATCTCCACGTCTTGGGACTGTGGGAGGAAACCGGAGAACCCAGAGGAAACCCACCATGCACGGGGAGCACATGCAAACTCCATGCGCACAGAGCCGAGGCGGGAATCGAACCCGGACCATGGAGGTGCAAGGAGACATCATTACTGTACCGCTAAGCATGATATGAAGAAGTAAAGATAGGGCTGATTTCTATCTAGCCAAAACTGTAGATTCACGCGGCTTATTAGGCCTCGTCCTCACTTGCAACGATGGAACGACTTGGAAGCAGTTACTAAGAAAATAAAATGTTTAAGATGACATAACGTTATCAAATGTATAGTTCTTTGCTCAAGGTGCTTCTGTGACTGGGTTTGTGAGTGGATTTTAGCACTCGCATCTAACAAACTAACGTCCCTTTTTGCTATCCAGAAGTGCGCAACCATGGCGGACAGAGGTCATGACATCACATGCAAAAGGTCAACATGTTCTGGTCATTTCTCTCTGTTTCGAAAATGGTGATTTAAGTGTTGGGAAAACAGTAGGAGCATTCACGTGATGCACCATATCCCCTGTGTTTGACGTCTGAGGTACTCGGAGCTAACTTATTTCTCAGACATCTGATTGGCCAAAGTGGCTTTGCGGGTAGGGATATATATCGCCACCTGCTGGTTTGGCATGCTTTATTTCTTAAATAACAAAGGAGGAAAAACTTTGGTTGTCTAGGTGTGAGATAGGGCTCAAGTGATTACACAAAGTCTGAGTAGATTCCATAGCACAGGCACTGACATTTTTCACCACTGCATCCATGACACACTCCCAGCATGGGAAATGCATACTGTATATAAAGTATATAAAGAGTTATGAATACATAGTTTTTTTTTGTACAAGAATAAGATATGACGTGTACATTTGATGTCTCCGGTGTAATGAATGCAGACATTGCAGACTCTAAACTAAAAGTAGACACACTACACACACATTGTTCAATCCAAGTGCACAAAAGGATAGATAGCAAATCTGTCATACAGCCCTATCTGTCTTTATGTGGGTGGATGTGTGTAATACTGTATCACTGACGTCCTTGTGATATAATGCACTCCCTCATTGCTGTGATATGGACAGACTTTAGCTCTGCTCTAACATCATGACTAGCTGTCAGGATGGTCAAGGCTGACTCTGAGGTGCACACCTGACCGGTAATTTTCATCTAACTTCTGAAGGAGGTTTAATGTAACAGATGTTTTGATCCACATCTAAGAAGCTCATTTTAATTAGGCATGATAATATTTGCACCGCGGATGAACCTGCAGAAAAGTGGCTTGCTTGTGGTATCACAGGTCACATTTCCTTTTCACAGCTTTTATTTTGTTTTTAATTGCTCTCACCTATAAAAGTATGGTTGTGGTCACTAAATTGTGAATCAAATGTTAGAAATGTTTTAATTTAAGTTGAAAATCTGAGCACTTCAAGATACAGATCTTTGGCTCGCTGACAGTACTGGGATTTGACCTGGCAACATTCAGGTCACTAGCACCGAAACATTCACAGCTGAGCCACCGCTGAGACTCCACTGTCCCTGCTTCGAGACAAATTGTGAATAATGGGCCAGGACGAGAACAGAGGCAGGGCTTTCGGCAAAAAAGGGGGCAGAGCAGTCCCATGAGGCCGTGTGAAACAAAAGCATTTGTCACAGGGTGACAGCTGGGGAGAATAGGTTGCACACTGTACTGCTTCAAGTTTCGATCAAATTTTTTTTTTCGAGATAATTTCTCAAGCCCCAGTGAAATACAGCAAGTTGACACTCTAGTCATAGACAGGATGCAATAGCGCTGCAGTAATGAATGCGGATTTGTCAATAACAATAAACAAAAGTGTATGAGATTTATCGACAGGAAAGATGTTCCGTGTTCAGATACAGCTGCAACAAATCAAATCAACTCAGTGGACATATAGTTTCGCCCTGTCTTTACCTTCAAACTGTTACAACTACTGAGTTATAGTATTGTTAGCCATCCTATGAATAGTCCATCCATCCATCGAGGAACCTCTGTAGTCCAACTAGGAGCCGTCGAGGCCAATGGTGATTTACTATTGTACTGTATTTGTTCCAATTTTTACAACCATGGTAGGACCTCCAGTGAACACTCACACAATTTGGGAACGCCAGTTAGCCTAATCTGCATGTCTCTGGACTAGGAAACCGGAGTCCCCGGAAGGGAACCCACCAAGCACAGGAAGAACATGCACACGCAGACCCCAAGGCGGGAATCGAACCCAGACCCTGGAGGTGTGAGGCTAATCACTAAGCAACTGTGTCAAGGCAAATAGTGATACTGTTAATATTATGGTGATAAAAAGGAGTGATAAAGTGAGACTAACTGTACTTGTTTGAATTGCAATCTTTCTGCATCATCATATATTGGAATCAAATCCTAGTGTGTGATGTAGTAGTCAACAACAACAACAACAACAACAAAAAAAAACATCTGATTCTGTATGTAAGTAAAAAATTACTTTCATGAACAACATCTTTGTATCACATACTGTATGTATCATATCAAGTCAAGTAAAGCTGTTTTGATATAAATATCGTTTGATATAAATATCTCACATTGAACTAATGTCATTCCAAAGATTGGGGTATCGATCCCCAGCTGTCTGGACCTCCTATGTATAATGAAATTATTAGCGACTTTAACTAGATCACACATATGGAAATGGCATCTAGATCTTTAAGAATAAAATAAAGATGTGCTCAGGTGTTTGGTCTTAGCTGAGTGCAATAATGCAGCACCAATACTTTAACATCTGGGGACGTCATAGCGGTGTATGGTATCTCATCAGGTTCTGCTTGCTACATACAGTACTTTGATGTTCAAAAATATGATGCGAATCAATACCGTATAATATATATACTATACTAGCATTTAGTGCATTATTTACATTTTATTAACTACTAGTTGTATGTTTAAGTAGACGTGTGGCTCCTGGTAGACATGTGGCTCCTGGTAGACATGTGGCTCCTGGTAGACATGTGGCTCCTGGTAGACATGTGGCTCCTGGTAGACATGCGGGTGTGTTATAGGCGATTGTCTGGTTGTATAATTGTGGACCGAATCTGGCCCATATGCAACAAGACATGCTGTGGGGGAAAAATTGGTCACAATAATCCATCCCTCCATTCTCTATATTGTTTATTCTATAAGGGGTTCTGTGGGACCTGGAGCCTACAGTATACCAGGAATCTCAAGGCACAATGCGGGACACACCTGAATGGGGTGCCAACCAGTAACAGGGAGCAAGCGCACACATACACTACAGGTAATTTTGAAATGCCAGGAATCCCATCAAGCATATTTAATCTCAAGACGAGATTCAAAGATTCGAGATTCGAACCCCCCCAACCCTGGAGGTGTGAGGTGACAATGCCACAATGCCACCTGATCAGAATAATACAATATGAAATATATTTTTTAAAACTCTATTTTAATTTGAACCAAGGTCAGTATTCTTTAGTATGCTCTAGTGTGGCAACCACTATAAAAGCAGATCTTCTGACAGGTTTGTGTTCTGGAACGCACACACAGATGTGAGTCTAAATCATGCCAGGAGGAAAAAAAGAGATTCTCAGGGAAGCAACTGTTACTGCTCATCAAGCTGCGAAGGGTTGCAAGGCCATCTCCGAACAACATGAAATTCACCGTCCTCAAGTGAGAAGGATTGTTTACAAATGGAGCGCCTCCAAGACACTCGTCAGCCTTCTGAGGCTTTCAAGCAAATTCAGTCCAAGATCAAAGCGCTATAAAGGAAATCCTATGTCCTGTGATTCCCAGGCTTCTGTACCCACATTATAGGGTTTTATGTTTACAAAAAAAAAAAAAAAAAAAAAGGCTTCACACTTTCATGGCTTTCATGAAAGAGTGGGGAAAAATATTTTAAAAAGAATACGGCTCATGAGTTTGGTTTGCAAAACTGCATCTAAGCAAAAAGTTTCTGAAGAATAGCCTTTGGACTGATCTTTGAGAAATTATGCACATCGCAAAGTTTGGCGAAAAAAACGAAAACGTATCATGACACAAATCTTATTTTATTGTAAATGAGAAGCATGGAGATGGAGGAGTGATAATTTGGGTTTGTTTCGCATCTCACCAGCAAATTGATATTTGAATGCCTGAAAAATAAAAAATAAATAAAATAAATAAATAAATAAAATAAAAGTGTTAAGAATGGACAAATTGAAGTCCAAATATATGAACCCCACTGGGATGGTGTGGCAGGTTCTTAAGAGAGCTGTACACCTTAAACACCAATATTTGCATTATATTCTACAATTATATTTTAATTATATTCTACAATTATAATTATATTGTTATATATAACAAGTACAAAAAGTGTGAGAATTTATTTAATAATGATCTGACAGGCTGATTAACACTTACAGAACGTTTACTTCAAATGATGATCAAACATGTTACTGAATTATAGGGTGCACTTATTTTTGCTTCACTTTTTGTAGAGGAATCGAAAGAGCACATATTAAAATCTGTCGTGTTTTTGTTGTAACCTGAGGTTATTGAGGATCAGTTGGTGAGGACCACGCAGATATTATTAAGCCCTAATAAATCAAAACCAAGAGTGGAAGGAGGGTGTACTTTCTTTTTCACAATGACTGTACATTCACATCTTACACTTTTCCGAAAGTGTTTCCAACCGCATTTATAAATCAAAGCACTGAAATTAGCATGTTTTGTGAGAAGAAAGCATTAAAGAAATTTTCAGCATCAAAATGATTTTTTTTGTAAAGCAGTCAAGCTGTTTAAATTAATAAATAAGGGAACATTTGATTAGTGAACAATTATGTCAATTAAATGTCTTAATTAATCTTTAATGTGGTATTCAAAGCAGATCAAATAATGATTAAATATACAGTACGTATTACTGTTTTTCTTTATTATATACAAAATAAATTCATAATTCTCATAATGCAAATGAGGTTCAAGTAAAGCCTGAGAGAAAGTGTTTCTTCCCCACCAACGTAAAATAATAAAATAATGAACTAATAAATAATAACAGTAGTGCTTCGCAAGCACCACTAATAATAAAAAGTTAAATAATAATGATTCATTAATTCATAGGGTTAACGGTTAAGGCTGTAGGGTACCGGGTTTCCGATCGGAAGGTCGCGGGTTTGATCCCCAGCATCGCCAGGTTGCTTCCTGAGCATGACCTTTAACCCTACCTGCTCCAGGGTCGCTGTATCCTGGCTGACTCTGGCTTCTTAACTGGGATATGCAGAAGTTACAACTTCCCTTAAAGGAGTAATAAAGTCCTTCTTCATGTGCTTACTATGTGGACTAATATATTGCGATTATGATATTTTCTCTAAAGCCAAAAAGAGTCCGGTGTTACAAATGCACTAGAAAAGCAGCACAACTGTGACACTGTGTGAATCGTAACACACGGAATACTGTAGATGCAGCAAAAGTACTGTACATGTACATAAAGTAAAATCCATGTTAAACCCTCACACTGTATATTCGTTGCAGTACTATCGTACTATCCAAAAGACTTTCTTCATAATAAATGAAATGAAACGATGTGGATCAAATTAAAGAAATGGGAACAAAAAAATGCAAAGTGCCTAAAGATATAATTTCAAAATTGGTTGTTTATGTAAAACCTCAGCAGCGACCTCATTTCCCCTCTCGTCTGTACTGATACTAATCACCGTCCTGATCATCTGTCATCATCTGCTCCTGGTTCTCACTGTTTTTTTGTTTTTTTTAAACGCTGGAATGATTCATAGGTCACTGTGTGGTTTAACAAACCAAAAGAACATTCCTCTGAACCTGCTCAGGTACATGAACTGGACTGAAAATAATGAGACACCAAAAAGTCCTTCAGGAACCTGGAGTCCTTCAGGAGAACGCATTACAAATACCAGAAAAAGTACGGCTCATGACTTTTAGAGTACTGTACCATTGAGTGCAGCCTGCAAAGGGTTATAAGTACTTTAAAAAGATTATTAGATGTCTGTTATGTACATGAGTGAATTTCAGTTCTTTACAAAGGTGGGAATCAGCGTCTGCTCCTTTTCTGTCTCTGAGCTGTCTCAGTGTCTCAAGAACTTTTGAAGAAAGATGTCAAGTGCTACAACTGTACTGTATGTGCAGAAACTGTGCAAGTGTACAGAGAAAAGAGAATGTACATATATAGAGAGAGAACAGTATATAGCACCAAGGACACGGAAACATGGCGTTGCATGCATTTAGAAAAAGTGAATGAGCTCTTACAGCTCTTCAGTAACGTGGCTTCACAGACCATATGAACACTTGCTACCAAGACAGCTTGCGTTTGCATGATTGCAGCGTTCTAATAATTCGACTATAGGGAGCACAACTTGATGTAATCAGAATCAAAATGAGTCCAGGATCAAAATGTAAGCAGGAGCCTGAATCCGTGGGTGTGTGAAAGTGTAGTGTACATGCTCAGAAAATCTTGGTAGTGCATCTCGACAGGTAGGACAATTTGCCACAACACTTGCCTTCAGGCTGTTTTATATTTGACATGTTGCCTCGATCCAAATGGTTATACTTGTCACAAAACACACACACACACATAAGAGAACGGCTATCTGATCGGCTGGTCAAATTTTGAAGAGAACCCAAGGGACAAATACCCACATCTACATAGATGTATAGCAAATTAAAGACTCTATAAAGGCAATGAACGACATTCACAAGAAAGTTATTCTGTCTTTTCTCATGTCATGGTCAAACATACTGTCTCTTAGTCAAGTACAAGTGGAAATGCTGGAATATACTGTTGTGAATCTGGCAGCAATGTTCATATTAATCAGACAGAAACGTAAGTTTATATATATATATATATATATATATATATATATATATATATATATATAG
>JAQMYJ010000036.1:5247260-5268694 GCA_030014305.1 Clarias laeviceps | reverse complement strand
AAAAAAAGAAAAAAAATAATCGTTTGTGCATGAGGATTATTAAAATAGCAGTGAGGAGTGGATGATTTGCTGTGGCATCTTAAATAAAGTTAAAATCAGAGGGATGTCCAAAAAAACAAAGATCATTTATTTATTAAAAAAAAAAAAAAGAAAAAAAAAGAAAAACAGCCTGTGTCTATTCCCACCATTCAGAGAAAGGGAAAAAAAAACAAAAAAAACAATTGAATTATTTAGCTACTATATAAATTATTTACAAAACAATGCGTGGGTCGTCATTTTACACTAGACACCGAGACGTCTTCGTTTTTCTTGGTCGGAGAAACGCGAAGGCGGCCTCTGATCGAAAGGCACGACATGAGACCCACTGCGTAGCACACAGGTGACTCCATGATTTGACCACATAGAGAGAGGGGGTGGGGGGGGGATGGCTGCAGCAAACGAAGGGGCGGCTGTGCAACAAGAGGGCCTCAGACAAAATGTGATCTGGACTGGCAGAGGGGTGGGACATTGTTCGACTTGTTAACAAATAAAATGTAAAAAAAAAAAAAAAAAAAAAAAATGGGGGGGCGAGAGAAATTTTAAAAATAGTAAAAAGAGACAAACAAGGACAGGTTGCCTTTTGATATGTTCCAGTCAATTAAATATAGAGAAGACGTTTTGTGTTTGAACCGTCACGGGAGTTTGTCTGAACTTAAGTTACGAAAAACCTTAAAGCATCACTAAGACAACACTTTCACCCCCTGCAAGTGTCTTTAACTCGAGTGTGGAGACAGGAGAGAGGAAAAGCACAACCTTAAAGAAGAGGAAGAAGAAAAAAACCAAACATTGCTAAACATAACCGGTCAACTCAGAGTCAGAAAAAAGAAGGATGATGGAGGGGTGCTGGTGCTTTAGGGGTCATGGTAGGGGTCAGTTACAAGTCAACACTCTCGCTGAGAGTTGGCCCGCTTCACTTCAGGCCGGGCCGCTCGCTGTGGTTTCTGCTGAAGGCTGTAATGAAGGTGCCAGGCAGGCACTGTGGCATGTCATTTGCCCCCTGTGACGCCGTGCCTGGTGGGGACCGTGGACAGGATGGTGTAGGTGGGAGGGGCTGGCTGAGAGGACGAGAAAGCAAGGGGTGGGCGGCAAACTTTTGGGAGGGGCCCCCCTGCACAGTTTCCCCTGCAGGTGGTCAGCCTGTGCATGGCAGAAACCCTCAGGCAGCTCCGTCACCACCTGGACCCGCCGACTCACTGTGTGAGAGAGAGAGAGAGAGAGAGAGAGAGAGAGAGAGAGAGAGAGAGAGTTCAGCTTGATTAATTAGCATCATTAACTCAGTTCAGTTACCCAAGTATCCATCACTAAAACACACTCGAGTAGTAAAGCCTGATCCAACGACTGTAAAAGAATAAACTTTTTTTTTTGTTTGTTTGTAGTTCAGAGATTTCTGAATATATTAATATACTACTTAAAGGTGACGTCAAAGCTACAAAAGCACCAATCGGAATCCATCATGATCATCTGACGTCTGTACAAAAGGTAGCAGAGCTGCATTTACGCAAGCCAGTAACGTTTTGGTTTGTTCTTAAGAAAAACAAAATAAATATATACGTTTTGACGTCTTGATCTTCTTACAAAGATAATTTGATCTGAGGAAATGTTCGTCAGAGCTCTCGGGCTGCGACATGTCAGTAGGTTAACTCGGGAATAGCAAAGCTATCTAATTTAATCTAATTTATTAACCCTGACGTGATGTGGGTTCATGTGGCGCAGCAGCAAGACGTTTAGCAGATTTTTGCCGTTTCTTGGATCTACCATCGATACCCGGTGTGCTTAAGGACACACAGATTAGCGTTTGAAGTCCTGCTGCCAGGGGCTTTTAATTATAACCAGAGACCTTTCGGTTATATATACAGAAAAAAATGCACATATTCTATTTTTAAATTAGGTCTAAAGCTTTGGGAGGCAGAACCGGCTAGAACGGGACAGAGATATTCGATATTTAGGCCAATGTCACTGCTCCTGTCCTCTTTCTGCTTGCCCGTCCTCCCCTTATGCGCTTACACCTACACTGAGATCTGTAGAGAGCGCCTTCCTGGGCCCCTTCCTGCCCCGACCGCCGTGCCGGATTCCCATCGGGCCCTGAGTGAAAGAAGAAAGGAATGAGGACATGGACACAAGCAAGTGTGTTTCTGTAAGTCAGTGTTGTGCGAGTTGAGGTGCGAGTACCTGGTGATTGGTGACCATTGAGGGCGCGTGGAGCAAAGGAGGACGAATCTGAGGGCTGTACTGAAGAGGCTGACCGAGAAGAGGGTACCGTGCGTCTCCTATAACCACAGAACCGACAAAAAATCAAAATATGGCACCTTTTTTTTTCTTTGGTGAAACGTAGCATTAAAAAAAAAAAAAATGGTTAGCTATTTTTATCACGTCTTAATAGCACAGCTTGTCGTATACGAGCAGCCGGGACAGTCACCTTGCCCGGGGACAGTGGATCTGGAGAACTGAGGCATGATGGGAAGAGAGTTGGGACCGGGCCGGATGTTCTTGATGTTGGTCAGGTGGGAGGGAGCAGGCGACTGTGCGGGGGACGTGGACGGGCTGCCGAGCTGAGCGCTGCTCTGGGAGGCACGAAAGCACGCAAGGTTAAGAGTTAAAATGCTGTTAACAAATAATAAATAAATAAAAATCCCTGCGACTGAATTACCAGACACACACACAACAACAATGGATTTCAGATTTACTTGGGAACAGTCCAGAGTGCAGACGTCAGTGGATTTCTGGCTGCGCTGATGATCCAGGCTGTGGTACTTGTTGTGTTTCCACTGCGGAGGCGAGTGCGGCCGCGGCTGCTGGCCTGGAGGTAATGTGAGCTGCATCATCACCATGCCACTACCCGGGGGTGGAGGAGGGACGCCTGTACACAACCGACACACACACACACACACACACACCCTATTCAACAACATGACTTAAACAAGACAAAGTTGATCTATTTATTACCAAAGGATTACTATTTGCTACAAAGTAACCGATTCACACAAACACGTTTTCTCTCTCTCTTTCCTAGACTTCATGAACTGCAATAAATCATCTCTCATTCCATCAGACTGTTTAACCTGTAACTGAAGGCAATGTGTTAAACGGTAAAAATTGAACAAGCGCCTAAAGTTTGAAAAACGGCGAAACCCATTAAAATATTTCCCTCACAATTTCATCTAATGAAAGGTTGGAGAATCTTAGAGAAAAAGGCTTGACCCCATTTACGAGAAGGCTTTTCACCGGGTAATTATTCTCTCTTTCTCTCTCAATTTTTTTTTCCCCCTCACTTGGCTCAAAGTAACCTATTTAATATCCTCTTCAGAATGAGATCAAAACAAGGTTGGATTCAATTAATGTGTGTTTGCCTTCTACCATCACACCCTTATTAATTTCGCTTCACATGAAATTGACTTGCGTGTGCTTTTCTCTCCCCCCCCCCCCTCTCTTCTTCCACTGAATTACCAATTTCAATCGTTAAAGACATCGCGCTTCACTCACAGACAGAACGTATAGTCATAAACCGCAGATAAGTCTAATTACACGCTGAAGGAAAACCAGGAAAGCAAAATAAAGAGATAATGACTAGACAAGCTCATTATGGTCTCCTATTCGAAGGGGAGGAAAAAAAATAAATAAAACAGGACTCCTGGAATCATCTGATCAAGAAACACACAAGCACAAAAAAAGGGACATTGAAATATTTAGGATTTGCCCTGACTGAGATTTACAAAGGACATGTTCTTTCCACTTGGTAATCCATGAAATTAAACCATTTCGGCCAGTGGTTACTAAAAGCGGGAAATCTAATTCCAGCGTTTGAAAAGCAGCTTTCCTCCCATCTTCCCATTTAATTAGTTGTAACGGGGCAGAAGAAGAGAAGCACGATGGAGAGACAGAAGAGAAAGATCACGGGGGCACGGCGAGAGAAGCAATTTGCGTTAACGGCGTGCACATAAAGCGGCAAATTAGAATTAGAGGCCCCATGAAGGCCCTTGCCTAATTTTTTTTTTTTCTTTTTTAAGATTGCCATAACTGGGAACAAAGCGGCACAGGAATTACTTTTTAATTACCACCCCCGTATCTGTTCAATAATTGGATCGTTAGGGCTGGAGAACATAATTTCAATTATCACCTTAAAAGCTTGACGTGGAAATGAACCGTGGGCGGAGCAGACTGACAAAGTCGGATTTGCCTCAGTCTTTACGCGACTTCCTTTCTTTTTCCGGCGCGGCTGAATTATACGGTCGCGGTCTCGACAATGAGAAAAAAAAAAAAAAGAAAAAAAAGGACTACTTGGCTTTGAGCGGCTTCTCTATTGAATTCCGTGAACCTGCTCGAATTTTGCGCTGAGCGGGTAACTTCTCGAGTTGTGACCTTTTTTTTTTTTTTTTTGTTCTGGAGACGCAGCGTTTAATTTTGTAAGATCTGAGGGCTGGAGGAGGTGGCGTTGTGGGCGCGTGTGCACGTTATGGCGAGGATTATGATAAGTCTAAAAGGGGGAGGGGGGGGGGAGCGATGAAAGGGTGGCACAGGGGATAAAGAGGATATTGATTTGAAAGGGTAAACTGCGGGAGAGATTTTTCACTCCTGCGTGCAGCAGATTTTGTTGTAATTCACGGTAAATGGGTTAGGTGACGGGAAAAATTGATAATATTTTGCGCTATGTTTTAGGATGGACGTAATGTGTAAGAAATCACTGATTGTGAATCATCATCGGTGTGGGCACTGAGCGTCAGGGAAGCCTACAGATGGGGCCATTAAATCTTATCTAAAAATGATGAAATGTGTATTGGGTACAGTTTCCACAATTCTGAAAAAAAAATCTTAAAAAAAAAATAAAAAATCAAGGTGGCGGAGTGGAGGATGTTGACCGAGCGAGTTATAGGTCATCCTGGCCTTAAGTACCTGAGCACTGCTGGGCGGGAATCTGTTGGGAACTGCAGGGGGAGGACGTGCGAGGGAACGGCATCTGCTCCGTGCCTGGAGGGGGTAGGAATCCCACTGTGGAGCTGCAGAAACACACACACAAAATTTGATAAACAGGTCTCATCCACCAAGACTATAATAAAATTCCTCCAAATTGGGGCTACAGTTGACTTAATACAGCACAAATTTCAGCTGATTGCTTCGAAATTGGAAGGAAATTACTAATATAGGGCACTAAAGCACACGAGGGACCGGCACGGCTGCACATGCCAGCGCTAGTTTAAATATACCCTTCACTGCAAAGCTACCGGGACGTGCCTCCACAGAAAAGAAACAAAAAATAGGGGGAGGGAGAAAAAAAAAAAAAGAAAATAATTTCTGCCAATGTAATTTTCACAATAGCAAAATAGATGTGGCACCGCAGACATTCATCATCCATCGGGCCAATTTTCCAGGGCGCTGTTCACGTTCTCCTCTGCTCTAATAAGGATGTAAAGTGCTGGTCTAATGAGGATATAAGCAGCACCGAGAGTGATGTGCCAGTCAGAGTGAACACAGGCAGCTGCGAGAGTGAGCGCACGCCCTGAGGAATAAGACCAACTGCAGCACAGGCTGCGTCTTATGAAGGATGGTGGATGTGTAAAAGTGACCGAGAGAGAGAGAGAGAGAGAGAGAGAGAGAGAGAGAGAGAGAGAGAGAGAGAGATCCTTTTGGGACCTGCTGTGTTATATTAAGAGTGGTCGGCTATCTGGGCGGCGCATAAATCAGCGTCTAACATGGCCTAGTTATATTAAGAAAAAAGAAAAAAAGAAAAAAAAAAAAAAGGGAGAGAAGTCACCTTTTCTTCTTTGCTGTGCCGATTGATTGATCCCGTGTGGCTTGACCTCTTTAGCGCAGGTGCTTTACAAAATCATGTAGGAATTGTTTTATTTATTATTTTATTTCCAACAATGTGTTGGACTGGATTTATGACATCAGGTATCAGAGGCTAGTTACAATATCTGACGCAAGTCCAAAAAAATAAATAAATGAAAAGAAAAAAAAACTACGTGAAAAAAAAAAAAAAGGAATCAATAAGCGGTAACACTATATGAGGAGAATTTATGCGCTACTGTTTATATTGACTTAAATACACGAGTGCTATTATTCATCCTTGCATTCTAGACAACATTACCTCATGGCGTTCTGTTGATTTGGTGGTATAACACTGTAGTAGACCTGAATGCTGGACGCATGGCTCGACTGGCTGGGAAGAATGACTGGCTGCTGATATGTCTGCTGGGATCCTTGAGGCATGGATACCTGACCAAAAATAAAACAAAATAAAATTTAAAAAAAGGCCAAAGATTACTCACTCGAGTACAACTGTAAACTTGTCTCGGTACGCAAAGTGTAACCCGTTTAGAAACGCAGGTCTTTTCAAGGGCGAATGTGTCCCATGAAGAGTCTCACCTGATAAGGTGGCACTGAGGGATACTGGACCATCATGCCTTGCATTTGATTTCCCATATTGCTATGTTGGCCACTGACCAGGGTTTGACTCGGCGGCGGCTGCTGCTGCACCACGCTCTGGTAGCTCGGCTGCTGATTTGGCATCACAGTTTGGTAACCTAAAATAAATAAAATAAATAAATAAATAAATAAATAAAAAAGACGAGAGATTGTAAAAGATCCTTATCGCTTGGTTCTGTGCGTTTACTCCACGCCTTCCTGATAATTGTGATGTTTTTCATGGTGCAAATATCTTTTGTTAGAGACTGCAATCTTGCAACATTTTTGCATAATCGAAACCTAAATTGACCTGAGGCACCGTGTTCATCCTCACCTTGCATATCTTAAACTCTTTAAAAAAAAAATAAAATCATTACATTGAAAAATGGGCTAAGCAGCATAATCAGATAGAGAATAAAAAAAAAAAAAAAAATGCAATTCTGTATTCAGCACATCCGAGAAAGCAGAGCATGAAATGAGTCGATGTAAAGAGCGAAACTGGGACGACGCAGAAACGATGCTAGGATGAAATTACGTTATATAACCCAAGGCTAAGGAGGAAGAAGTTTCTCAGGAACGTCGCGCCGTGCCGTGCCTTCCTTACCGTCACGCCGATATTGGAATTAATTATTTAGAGCCAGAGAATGTCAATTAAATCAAATCCACCTAATTACTCCCTTGTTAGCTGGAGTACTTTACGATCACCCGGTGGCAGCACCTGCAAGTCTTTTGCCGTTTAATAGCTTTTCATTACGTTCGAGTAGGTCTACAAATACGCTATAATAAAAACGCCTTTCGATGTGGCTGCTCAGCGCCTTCACTTGTTACATCTTTTAAAGATAACTGGGAAAAAGAAGGGAAAAAAAAGGGAGAGAACACGTTTGCAGAGAAGGCGAGACGTGATAAAAGCGCACGACGTGGTTTTATTTCTGACACCCGTTATAGAGAAGGATAATTTGCATCGGTGTCAAGGTTATTGGGAAGAGGAAGAGGAGAAGAGGAGGAGGGGAGCGTACGACCAGACGACGCTATTGAAAAAGCCCTCGTCGGAGGAGGCGCCCGGTGGGAAGGCTCAACGGGAGGCCTGTGTGGGAGTTGAAGGAGGTAGAGAGGAGCGGGGAGGGGGGTAGACAATTTTCAATTTTTCCTGGCTTTTGGCCAAAGCGACAGCAATCAATTTAGCCCTGATGAGAGAGAGAGAAACAAAAAACAAAAAAAAAAAAAAAAAAAAAAAGAAGTGGGACAAAAGGAATGGATGGCCCACGGAGAGGAGCCGAAGAGAAGCCGGCTATTTTTGGTTCGATTCACTCACCTCCACTTAGGAAGCCAGCGTGGAGGGAAATGTATTATTAAACATTCTCTGTGTTGGCTGACTGAGCAAAGAAGCGGGAAAAAAAAATGATAGCGAGTGAAAAGGGGGAAACAAGTTATTTCGTTAAACTCCTCTCTTTCAAAGGCGTTCTTACCAACACGTTGCTTGCTTGGGGGGGAAAGGAAAAAAATAAATAAATAAATTTATAAAATGCACTGCCAGGTGTTTATGATTAAGATGTAAGACTCTGGGGGGGGGGGAAATAGAAAAGAAAAGTAAAAAAAAACAAAAAAAACTTGTCTTTCTTCTTTCGAGGGCAGATGTTCTGTTTCCTCTGGCTCTCTTATTTTTCATTCCCCCCCCACCTTCCCACTGACTGTGAAGTTGATCCTGCTCATCCATCACTACTGATCTGATCATGTGTTTCGTTTCGTGCATCAAGGCAAAAAAAAAAAAAAAAAAAAAAAAAGAAAAGAAATAAAAAAAAAAATTTTACGTTCCCCTATGTCTACACTAAACTAGGTTAGAAAACACATTATTTTCTTTTTCGTATTTTATTCAGGAACGCGGGCACCCGAGAGATTATTTTTAGTCGCGCTTCCTGAGGATCCGTTTACTACTGTAAGGTTTCGCCTCTTCTCGAACTGGGTTTAGATTTGCAATTTCAATTCGCACCCACTGTTAGTGAAGTGCTAGGAAACATGAAGAAAGATATTTCGGTTCCGGTGTAGAAGCGCATTTCCACATTGTGCTGTTCTGGAATGATAACGTGATGAAGTCTCCTGCTGAAGGCACCTCTTGAACCAGAGATCGCTCTCTACAGGATGAGATGAGACGAGACGAATGCTTTGAGGAGGAGGAGTGAGGGGCTGGAAAAGAGACCGGTTCACTGTGAGAATCTTAGCGCCTCTCAGACAGTGTCCCGGCCCCGCATTCAGCCGCTCTGAGTCAGAGCTGACGGCCCGGTCACGTTAGCTGAAGGGGGCGGAAGGAGAAAAAAAAAAAAAAAAAAAAGAAGGACACGTCGTATCCGTGTTTGGTGCGCCGAGACCTTTGAACCCATGAGGACTATTCTATGTCCAAACCTGCAAGCGATTCGTGGCTGCGCTCCGTGTTCTGACTGCCCCATGAAACAGCTTTTAAGCCTCGTTAACGAGGACGGTTCAAGGTGCCGAGAGGCAAACTCATGCCTTAAAGAATCAAATGTCTCCTAAGGTTCTCAAAGGATCGAGCTCAAAGCTATAAAATACATTTTCGCTGCTGCTTTTTTTTCCAGCACTTTTTACACTTCAGTTGAACAAAACATCCATCAAAGCATGCGGTGTAACAAAGAGAAGCAAATTTACATGACAGCGAGAGGGTGGGGAGGGAGGGAGACAGAGAGAGAGAGAGAGAGAGAGAGAGAGAGAGAGAGAGAGAGAGAGACCGACAACACCAATTGTGCATTTGATTGGAAATGCTTATTGTATCTGTTTATTGTAGAAAAAAAAAAAAAAAAAAAGAAAGAAAGAGAGAGAGAGAGAGCGAGCATTACAACCCGAGTACTAAAGCGCCAGGCTCTGTGTAATTAGCTTTCGGCGCCGCGCTATTCTGCCCCTGGGGTGCTTCCTCATTTCCAATCATTCGTATGAAAACTACAACCGCTAGGAAACAAAAACAATAAAAGTACAGGGGGGAAGGAAAAAGGGAAAAAAAAAAAAAAACCCAGTGGCATGATGCAACAAAATCAGGGGAGAAATTTAAGCTCTCATTTAAATAAGTGCTGAAAGAAACACATTTTTATGATTGTGTTAATCCTACAAATGAATAAGAGAATCTAAGACGGGTAAACCAGCTGATAAACGAGGAGTCGTGTCAGCGGTTTGACTAACAGGGCCTTTGGGTGGGTTACCTGGCTGTTGGGTAGGAGCGGGAGGGGGAGGGGGCATCGGCTGGCTCTGGGGGCTGCTGTACTGCACCGTGCCAACTGGCCGATACTGCTGGCTGGACAGAGGGTACTGGCCTGGTGCGCAATAACACGGCATCTGCAACAAAAAATAAATAAATAAATTGTAAATCATAGCATAATCCAGACACGCTTGAGTTGAAATGCAATAAATCGGATAACAAATGCTTGACTGCCCATTAAAGGACTTTATATCTCTAAAAGTTGAGGGTGAACTCAGTAACGATCATCAATAACGGCTTCCTCTTTAGATTCCACCTTCTGCTCCTCTCTCGCACTCATAATCTCAACTCACCTCAAAGAGAAAATGCTTCCCAAAACCGAAACTCTTTCGCCTCGTTTAATAAAACGTGTTAAATTACATATTAACGTACTCACTGTAGGGGTAAATATACTCTTATGCATTTTTTTATTTTTTTTATTTTTTATATTGTGATCTAATGCAACATCTAAACATGTCACATTTCTTTTTGGGAAACCCTGTACCCTGTCTTTAGGACTTGTGTACATCATTTGAAACATGAATATCTGACTAACTACACGTAAGGCATTTTAACGAAATTAAATAGGCTTCATGTTGAAAAATAAAAGATTTATTTATCAAAATTCCAGCAACATACTCAAGCAGATATAGATTTTATAAGCGATTTCACAAAGCTTCACAGATGTTGAATATGTGCGCCGCTCCTGCAAAACACGCTGTAGCGTATCGTAGTGCAACATTCTCTGATTTTTTTTTTTTTTGCTCGAGTTCCTCTAGGCTTTATCTCTAGAAGATAAAGACCAGTCCTTTCACATACAGAAGCTCCATAGACGGGAAAAAAATTAAATAAATAAATTCACAAGGTGTCGAGTCAGGTGAACGTGGTGGTCGTTTCAACAGCACGCCGTCCTCATCACTGGCACGTCCGATCAATCGGCATCATTAAACGTAGTTAGTTTTTACGTTCATTTGAGCGGGAATTGGTGATGTTGTTAGACTAAAACATTTTTTTGGGACACGTATCTATTTTAAAACACGTTTAATGCAAAGCTCACGAAAGAAAAAAAAGTTTTGCTAATATTTGATGTCGAAGCTGCTCTCCGCTCACAAAGCACGACAGACATTCGAGCATCTCAAATGGGATCTCTGCACCATCCATAATTCATGTTTATCCTTGCACTACTGTATTATTCCAGCCATATTTATTCTGTACATACCGTATCTTACAGAAACCCATATTTACAGATGTACTGTAAAGCGTCATCTTCTTCACTGCACAATGCTTGCAGAGTTACACTGTTGGTTACAATATATACACCCGTCCTTATCAGCTACTTACCTTCTGCACATTAATCACCATATCCCCATTTAACACATTGTAAATAGGCTCGTCTAGTTAGATGCTAACTGCACTTCATTAGGTTTGTACTTGTACTCCAATCTAATTTAATCACCCTAAAGACACTTTTTCTTAAGCATGACCTTGAGTGTACCTGCTGCATAGTCTGCTGCATGTAGCCCTGCTGCTGCATCACCGGCTGGTTTACCGGCACCGGGCCTGGCGCGGGAGCGGAGTAGGCTTGGGTTGGCATGCTCTGCCCTGGCGTGGGCACCATGTAGCCGGCCTGCTGAGGGGGAGGAGGAGGAGGAGGAGGAGCCTGGAGCACCATGGAGGACGGATACATGGCAGTGTGCGCATCACGGGCCTCGCCTGACGCCTGTCGCGCCAGGCTCATGTGGCTGAACTGGGTGCTCAGGTTATCTTGCTAGCGCACACACGCGCACACAGACAGAAAAAAAAGGGGGTCAACTACTATTTTCTACTTTATTGCGCTGTATGTGTATCCACTACTTTCTTTTTCTTCCTCGTTCTACATAAAAAAAATTATAAATAAATAAATAAATAAACAAGCCACGGGATCAGTAAAGTGATTAAGAGACATATTTTGTCCAGTCATGAGGTGCGAACAAAAAGAGGGAGCTTCCGTAATGGGATTTAAACAGGGGTTTAATCGCCAATCCATATCAATTTGTTTTATTTTCCCCAATTAGACGTACACGGGGGCTGTGCTGCGTTTCTATTCGGGTAAAATTCGCTTCGACATCTGTTCCCTGGATTAATTATTCAAAGCACGCCTTCCTCCCTTTTTAATTAGTAATTCAGGGATGCTTGCTGTTCGAGGGAGGCCAAAAAAAAAAAAAAAAAAAAAAGTTTAAAACAGAAAAAAAAAGCCGTCAGTGAACGGTACAGAAATTAAACATTACTGAAGCGTGCGAGAGAATCTCCTTGTGCTGATGTGAAGCCGATGTGTAAACAATGACTACAGAATATCAACTTCAGGAGATCGGATTAATCTACAGCGTGCACAAGAGCAATGAGTGTCATTAGGGGCGGCGACGTTCTGCCATCCGTTCCACAGGAGAGCTTCTCTATAATTTATTAAGCAGAACGATCCATCAAGAGAGCCGGCTGTAAATTATTACGTTATACTCAAATTCACGAGAAAGGAATTCGTCATAAAGAAAAAAAAGACGACGACAAAAAGAAAAAAAAAAAAGAAAAAAAACTCCCTGAATATGTATGTATATATTATAGAGCTTAATATGATCTGATGAAGATGGGGGGGGGGGGGGCAAAAAAAAAAAAAAAAAAAAAAAAAAGAAGTTGTGGATACACACCAGAAACAAACCTGTGTAGTCTTTACTAAGCAAAAAACAAACAAACAAATAAATAAGTAAATAGTGTGTGCAATAAAACAAACAAACAAAAAATAAAATTAAATTAAAAAAGTGGGAAGATTCTGTGAAACAATGCAGAAGATACTACATGGCCTCGTTAGGGAAAAAAAAAAGTGGAAAGGAAAAAAAATAATAAGAAGAAGAGAAAAAGAAAGAGTGGTACCACAGTGTACTGTTGGTTAGGGGAGACGGAGAGGAGCTGTGGTGGGTAAGACACCGTCGAGTACTGCACAGGCTGAGCGGAGGGCTGGACAGGCCAGAGGGGCTGAGGAAGCAACAGACGATGAGAAGACGAGGGTTTAGTCAAAGACGGAGAGAAAAGATGAAAGGATGTCAAAGGAGAAAAATAGCACAGGCGGTTGGATATTCACAAAAAAAAAAAAAAAAAAAAAAAGAGGAAAGATTTTAACCCGCGGGGCGTTTAAGTTTAGTGGCTTAGTAGAGGGAATAAAGGGAAAGAAAATCAACACAGAGTGAAGAAGTTAATTGAGCCAATTAGGCGGCTCAATAGGACGACGACGATAAATGTACAGTGATGGGGTTAATTAGAGATGTGTGTGTGTGAGTGTGTGTGTGTGTGTGTGTGTGTGTGTTATCTGGAAATCTGACTCGGAGATCAATTTCATTTCAGAGCTCGGCACTCTCAAGATCGATGGGAGAGCTCTGATAGGGGTCAAATTAATTTTACATCTCAGCAATTGATGAGCCTCGAGTTCCCTTCGTCCTCTACCTCGAAGGTCACCCTGGCATTGCGCTTGACGACAGGCATCCCACGTCTGAGCCCATGTAATTTACTAAAATGACCCGCGTGACCTCTGAAGGCTGATGTTTGGAAACTGAAGTGTGCGTGGCAGTCGTCGGCCCTGACGGTGACGTGACTGCAGGTTTAATCGCTCCCTAATAGCCAGTAAAATATCCGGGCCAAGCAATTAACGGCCCATCCAGCAGTACGACTTGCTGGGTAATCGGTACGTTTTCCGGCACCTCCCATCATATCTGATTGATGTACCGGGGAAAATAAAATAAAATAAAAAAAATAAAATGTGCACGATCGGTTTAATAGGCTTAATCGAGCACCAACTTGTGCAACTAAATATGGCTTATAAGAGCGTGTTACTCTGATTTCTGTTTACTGAAAAAAAAAAAAAGAAAAAGAAAATCCTGCTTAGCTTGTGGAAAGGAAAGAAGGAGCAATGAAACTATTAACTATGCATTTATTAGTCTGAGAGAGAGAGAGAGAGAGAGACGTCACGATCGTACCTGGGACATGACGTGATTGGTGGTTTGATGCTGGTGGGGGCCGGGAGGTAGGGATGGAGGGGGAGGAGGAGGCGGAGGAGGAGGAGCCAAAGGCTGCTGCGGCCTGGAAGCCTGAGGAGCCACGCCGGGGCTGTAAACCATGGCGCTGCCTTCCTGGTTCACAAAAGGCTGACCTGCAAACATAGGAGGAGGGATTTCTCTCAATCTGGCGTATACATCATATTAAGACTGGCTTATGACTGCAATTATCTAACCATTTACATTATACATCCATGCACCTTTTTTTTCTTACACCTCAATCCCAATCAATTTCTGTGTAAAGGGTAAATTGTATTGCTTCTACGATGGACAGCAGATCTTGGAGTATAAACTAGCACTTTACATCATAGTGTAAAAAATGTGGGGAAAACAAACAAACAAACAAACAAACAAAAAAAAAAAAGATACATTTCTGCAAAATCCCAAGGTCAAAAACGGATGGTTTTTCAGAAACCTCAGCGGATGTAAAGAAGTGAGGAGGATCGGCTGACTCTCGCGCTACAGCTGATCTCAAACACGATAGCGTAAAGTGTAATGCGGCGTTAAATATTAAGAACATACCAGCTATTATCGACCCATCAATCCAGATATCGTTCTTTATGTTGTGTGTAAACATGAAGCTTTTTTTTTTCTTAACAGGTAAACCAGGAAACCATTGAACTGAAGTGAAGAGTTGCTCAGGCTTCACTTATTTGTTTTATGTCTCGAGATCCAAAATGTTTGAAATTTAACTGTGAAGACTCGACAATTTATTTTTCAAACGTTTATACGGGAACACTTGTTGAATCTCAAAAAACAAACAAACAAACAAAAAAAAAAACAATGAATGCATTTCAAACCCTCAACCCTTTGGAGTTATCTGGGTCTCCGTGGGCTTTGAATGTTTGCATCGAGATCGATTCTGAAACTCTTGCGGTAAAGGAAAATTATTCCCCCCCGTCTGATACTTAAAGGGGCAATAAGCAATTACACACCTGGGCTGCTTGTCAAAAAAATTTTTTTTTTTTATAAATGTATATCAGTTGCATGCATTTTTAAAGACGAAATAAGAGTGAGCAGAGCAGACGGGGAATATTTTATGCAGCCGAGTTAACGGGATCCATCAACTCGGCTCGTTTTCAATAACGCACGGAATGGCTTCATTATCCGTTTCGCTGTAACACTTTGGAGGATTTGTCCTGACCAGAGACGTGTCTGGCGCTGGGTTCGGAGGGATTTTAATGGCGTATGAGCTGCTTCATTAGGCAGAGATTCTTACCAATTTGGGGATGTGCCTTTCATCAGCACAGAATTTACTTACCAAAGGACAAGCAAAAAAAAAAAAAAACCCTAATAATTATGAGACTTTTTGTGCAAAAAGTAAAGCATGACTCTACATTTATACCTTCCCTTTAAATCGTCCAATTAGATGGTTAAGACAGTATGTGTGTGAGTAGGGTTAGTTTAGGATACAGTGCAGAGAAAAACAGACAAGACAAGACAAGACATTCCTCCTTCAATTGAAACCTCACAAGAAGAGAGAGAGAGAGAGAGAGAAAAATAAACCTTTCCACCGATGCCCATGTGAGTACCAACCTGTGTGCGGGTTGAGCAGGATGCTCCCCGGCGGTATTCCCGCCGCTTCCAGGGGAAGCAAATAGTAGCTAGAGTTAGCTGCGGTTGCTGGCGCCACGCTCCTGCCACCCTCACAGGACACACTGCTACTAGTGCTGACGGAAGGATAGGCCAAGGGCGCGGGGTGGCCCGCCTGGATTAGGGACGAGGCCGCGGGAGGGGGAGGCAGAGAGCGAGAGAGCGAGCCCGTGGATGAACCTACGCTACTAGAAGAGTCAGAACCTAGGGTAGAAGAAGGGAAGGAGGGAGGAAGGGAAGGAGGTAGCAATGACAGGAAGCCTTAAGCGACAGGTACAGCAGAAACACACCGTGCCAATCATGCTGGAGTTAGAAATAAATTAGAGGCCTTAAGCTTGTGGAATTCACCCGGGAGTTTTGGGTATATTGGACGTCTATTTTTAAGATCCAGTTTGCAAACTATAGATTCCCTATAGATAACATGAGCGGTATGATATCCCAAACATGTACGATACGTTTTCTATACTAATTACCTCAGAGACCCGAGCAGTGTTAAAAAAGGGGAATTTTTTTTTTAATCATTCTAATAGCAGTGAATGACAAGCTAATTAATTTTCTCGGGTTAATTCAGTTTTTAAATGCTTTATTTTGATGACCTGTCCTGACTCGGGTACAGGATACAGTTATAAAGGGTTCAAACAGCACTGTGGACGCGTTTTTACGTTCTCATGCTCGAGCTTGTTCTGTAACACAGAACAATATGAGCTGAAATGAAACTCGGCGATGAATTCCTACGGTGAAAACCAGGCCGACGTCCAAAACATGAACTCAAGCAACGTGGAGAGAAAAAAAAGGTTTTTAAAAGAGAGAATACAGAGTTAGTTGGAGAAAATGCTAATGAAACGCATGCATTAAAACTTTTTACGGCTTTCGCTAAAGACATTTTAATGTGTCTCGTGAGAGGCATGCTGTGAGAATAACGACAGGGAACGAAAGGGGTTGCCCGGTAAACAATTTAGAAAACATATTAAGTAAAAACCTTTGGTAATAATGAAGAGCCATTTTGGATATTTCTGCACATGGCCTTAAGACCAACGAGCCCATCGCAGGAAACTATTTTAAGAGCTTGCTGTGCGTTTTTGTCGGACCGTGATTGGTGTCGATGGGGCGTCGCTCACCCGTTTTAGAGAGGCGTGAGGCGCTCTTGCCGCTGCTGGAGCTGTCTCCGCGGATGAGCAGCGAGATGCCGCTGAAGCTGCTCGCCTTGGTCATGGCCGGCTTCAGGTTGCGGTTCGAGCTGTCCGAGTCGGTGCTGCTCCACGGCCGGGGCTCCGACGACCGAGCCTCGGTCTCCGAGCTGCTCTGGCGGCTGGTCCCGTTCCCCGAGCGGCCATGTTTCAACCTGGGTCACAGACGATAACGGAGGGTCTTAAACCAGTGTGGCAAAGTCATGACGGTACGTTTCGTCGTTAATAACGAACCGGGTACCTGAAAATCTGCCGCCTCTGCTGAGTGGTGTTGCAAGCGTCGTCCTCGTGGATCCTGCCAAAGTTAGAAAGCTAGCCTTAATTTCCCCTGAGGCCGGGTCTTAAACAGATCTCAGAGACTTTACGTTAGCAGCTGACGTTTGTGTATGTGGAGCAGAACACATGCACCGGCCACCTGCGCAGCTCTCAAAAATCTAGCATCAACGTTATCCCAAAAATGAATAAATAAATAAAAATAATAATAATAATAATAATAATAAATCCATCATCTTGACTATCCATAAACACACTCACCTTTTATCAAGCGGGAAAGTATCCAAACCCTGCAACAGAAATCCGCAGTGTTTTTAACGTTCCTATGCATCACCCCGTCTTCTCAAGACAGGTTTATGTTAAAAAGAAAAAAAAAAAAAAAGAAAAAAAAGAAACAATTGACTGGAGTAGGAAAGAAATGATGAATCTCACGTCAGCAAATATTCTCTCCCGTGCTCGTTGGTACTCCTCTTCACGCTCTTCTATTGATTTACTCCTCCTGTCATCCTTTAACCTCATTCGCATCTGAAAAAACACAAGCACCTGCGTTTTGATGGGTTGTTTATTTATTTATTTATTTAAAAGAACTGTTATTATTCAATAACCATCCATCACACAAAGACAATACACAAGGTTTCAGCAATCCTTTCACAGCTTACCAAGTTGTCATCTTTGTCCATGCTGGAGTTGTCCCTTTTTAAAATGTAACGTTTCTGGAAATCGTCCGTCTTGTCGTCTTTGAAATGTTCAGAAAACTTCTGATCCGGTCTGAACCAGCAAAACAAAGAAGAACAAGAAGAAGAAGAAAAAAAAAAAAAAGAAGCGCCGGCGCGTTATTAAGATGTATATTCGATCATCATCCCCTCAGGATATAAATAATCAAACCGCCCACCGTTCGATTGTTTTCCTAAAAATGCACTAAAAATAAATAAATAAATAAATAAATAAATAGAGTACAAATCCTGCATTCTAGGATGTTTGGATCGGAGATGAACAACAACTTTCACACTCACATTCTTGTATTGCTAGTTTTGTTGATGATCACGCATTTCCCCGTTTGGTCGACGTTGTGGTCTAAGCCGAAGTAAGCAGCTACCCGGTGCAGGAGCATTCTGTGGTACGAGGTCATGGGGGGAAACTTTCTTCTCTGGCTACTAGGACAGAATAAATAATAAATATATTTTAAAAAAATAAATAAATAAATAATTCCCTATAACCATCATTAGCTGTTCAATTCATCTATTCCCTCCATTTAAAAGAAAGCAAAAAAAAAAAAAAAAAAAAAAAAACACAGTCACTTGCGAAACAATGGCTGCCCAAAGGCGCCATTAACTCACTCGTTGTTACTGATGAAGTCGAGGATGTCCTGTTCCAGCTTCAGCAGCATCATTCTGTCCCTGGATTACACAAATTTTCACATTTACTACCAAAACAGGGTTTTTTTTCCCCCTCAAGAGGTGAATAAAATGACGCCTGAATTCCTTACAGAGACACAAAAAAAAGAAGGAAAAAAAAAGGCTCACTGCAGAAAATCAGGCTTGGATTTAAAAAGGGGGGGATTTACAAACCTGGGGTTGTTTTTCAGTGTGTTAACCAAGAACTCATGCAGATCAATGCCAGTGGAGTCTGTGTATTCTTGACTGGAATCTTTAAAAGAGAGAGAGACAGGTCTTGTGCACTTTCACAATATGAAAAGATTGCATCATCACAAACAAATTAAATGTAAAAAATATATATATATAAAATTAAAAGCCTATGCGCGCACACTAACCTCTCGAAAGCATTTTGCGCTGCATGTTCTCCAATTTCTCCAACTTGTCCAGGTTTTTCTCTCGGTCATCCTCGTTTTTACTGGCTGGAGTGTCGTCTCTGTCGAATGACCGAGAGAACTTGATCTGAATCTCTTCCTGTAGAATGAAAATAAATAAATAATAATAATAATAATAATAATAATAATTGGGATAGGATAAACTCGCAGGTTTTACTTTTGACGATCAAGCAATAAAAATAATGTTCGGCCATGTTCGGCCCTGCCGCATCGGGTCATCTAGGATACTTTTGCAAACGTCACCATAATTCAAGCCAAAAAAAATGACACTTCAGCAATTTCGCTGTGCCTTTCGACCACCAAAGGAAAACCGGACATTTACAAGCCGATAGCTTTACGCACTGTTTAAATACACCATGTTGAAATTCAAGCCTCAAAAACAGATTATATTTTACTCATTGATTTATTTATTATTTTTGCGACTTGCAAAAAAAAAAAAAAAAAAAAAAAACCCTGACAAAGCTTAGGCACCCTGACGAGAGGCTTTTGGTTCGATTCTTTTCTTCTTCCTCAGGCTCATAGGCGTCCTTCTGCCTTCGCCTCCTTTGGAGTGGCTCGGGCTAACACCCTCCCGGACACACACACATACACACCGCTTCCCCCTCTCTCCACCACTTCCCTTCCCAATTTCCTTTGATTAACAGCACGGCAAAGAAAGGAGTCCATTTCGCTTTTCAAAACCCGGCACAAAAGTAAAAACAAAGGAGGGCAGGCGCGCGACGTGACGCCCAGAGAGGCGTGGAGGGGTTTCTAAGACGCTTTCTTTAACAGGGAAACGAGAGAGCGAGTGTTTTCGCGCTGAGAATAGGAAAGAGTTGAGAGTTTTGGCCTCATGGAATAAAAAAAAAAAAAAAAAAAAAAAAAGCCTAGAGAAACTAACACAGCTTCAAGGAAACCCACTGCTTTAAAGTCAGCCTCGGTGATTAATTATTGAGCGCGCTCCTCAGACGTAAAGTGGGGAGCATGCTTTTTTTTTTTTAACTGCCTTTAAGAATTTTATGGAAATCCTTGAATTTTGTCATTTCATGCATTTTGAAAAGCTTAGCTATGAAAACTAAAATCTTTTTCTTTAAAAAAAAAAAAAAAAGAACAAACCCACACACCGCTTTAGTAAATAACAGATTGGATGAAATGTGTTTAAAAATAATAATAAATTGTTGTGTTAGAATTGCATTTGATCCATAAGCATTTCCTTACATACAGGGTGAGGGGGGGGAAAATACAACAACAACAACAACAACAACAACAACAATAAAAAGGCCTGACTAAATATTTTCCCCACCAAATGACAAATAAATCTTAAGTGGGTTTCAGGAAAAAAAACCAAAACAACAAAGAATTATAAACTAAGACGAGCGTGCACTCGGTGAGATGAGCCTGTAAAAGTGCGAGAGGCGTTTCCGCAGCCCTGCGAGAGGTTTACCTGATGTTCTGGAGGCGGTTCGGAGGTAATTGGGGGAGGAGAGGGTTCTTCACAAATGGCCAGGCTCCGAACTAACTTTAACTTTGCGTTAGACTGGGGGAGAGTAGTGAGGGTTGGAGAGAGAGAGAGAGAGAGAGAGAGAGAGAGAGAGAGAGAGAGAGATAGACAGGTCAGGATGTACACAAAACCACTGCAGGTTTCATTTCCACAAACGGATGCAGATGAACTCCTGGGAAATAAACTACAGCAATGAAGGATGTGTTATTACTTTTTTTTTTTTTTCAGTAGGATGGAATGAAAAAAAAAAAAAGACAAGACGGGTGTGATTTTCAGTGCTCAAGGACGACACCTTGTCTGGGCACACAGTTTAAATAGTGGCTCCTGAGCCTTTGAAAATCATGCAGGTATTCATGCAGGTTTTCTTGCTTTTTACACACGTTCACAGAAAGGATTAAAAAAAAAAAAACGAGCGGTGCTTCACGATGCACGGAAAGAAATGCAAAAAAAATTTATTAAAATGATACATTTACAACAAAACGCATGCCTCTTGCCACTGTACCTTGGGCCGTTTTGCGTTCTGTCCAGCTATTTGCCGCTGTACGGTAGGCAATGAGACAGACAAACAAACAAACAAATAAATAAATGGGGCACATGGATTACACGCTGCTGAACCGTCCCCATCTGTCACCACATCATCATACTGAATGAGATGCTACACAGAGACGAATCCAAGGCTGTAGGTTACATCCTGTTCAAAACCATTCTTTACTAAAAACTTACATTTTTAGAAATAAATGGTTTGAAGGTTCACCTTTCATTAAAAGTTTAGTAACACGACGTGATAACCTGGTTCACACTTTATGGATGAAAGTTTGTGTACACCAAAAGGTGCTGGTTGGACCTGCCTTCTAGATCTCATCTGCCTTTAGTTGTATTAATAACCTCAGCTAGATTTGTGTTTTGTTTCTCTTCAGCTACAAGAGCGTCAGCGAGGTCGGGCGTGTATTCCTGAGTTGAATCGGTGCTCCAGTTCATCCTGGAGGTGTTGGTGGAACCAGGGCACTTGAGAGCTCTTTCAGAGCTCGATTTGTGTGGGCTGTCATGTTGGAACAAGTTTGAGCCTCATTTCGCGCAGTGACTGTAATAAACCTGTAACACTACTGGACACAAAACTAGGTTTTAGACAAATCGCATGCTTCTAGCTGTGTGGACACCATATGGTTTTAGGGAAGGAAGGACATAAGGAGTAGTGCGATTAATCACGATTGAAGGAACGTTTAAACTCAATTATTATTACTGTTATTATTAATGAACTAATATTTATTTTATTATAAATATTTTATTTTTTATTATATATTTATTTTATATATAAATA